>JAOEHX010052161.1:0-41671 GCA_025448015.1 Bolborhynchus lineola | reverse complement strand
TGCCAGGGATGGGGCAGCCGCAGCTTCTCTGGGCACCCTGTGCCAGCGCCTCAGCGCCCTCACAGGGAAGAACTTCTTAATACCTAATCTGAATCTCCCCTGTCAGTTTAAAGCCATTCCCTGTTTTTCTGTCACTACAGGCCCTTTCCCAAAGCCCCTCTCCAGGTTTCTTGTGACCCCTTCAGGCACTGGAGCTGCTCTAAGGTCTCCCTGAAGACTTCTCCAGGCTGAACCAGCCCAGCTGTCCCAGCTTGTCTGCAGAGCAGAGCTGCGCCAGCCCTAGGGACATCTTCATGGTCTCCTCTGGACTAACTACAACAGCTCCATATCCTCATGTTGGGGAGTTGTTATGCAAGCGTGAGTTCAGAGCTTGAAAGAGCCTCAATTAGTATTTTAGTTGGATGGAGAGGAAGCACTTTATTTGAGGTGGTAATCCAGACAAGTGTCTTGGAGGTAGTTTCAATATGAGGAGTAGAACTGAGCTCAGAACTGGCCATAGACCTTGGAGAAGATGCAAACAGAAGAGTTGTTGGATAGACAAGGACATGCTTGCATTGTTTTTAGGTAGAGCTGTCCAACCTAGTTTTAAGTGTCTGGCTGGAAAACTGATAATATAATTGGGCAGCCTGGAGTTCAGCACAAACTAATTGCTCAGTTCTTCACTCAAGTGTTTTTCAGGATGATGTAACTGAACATAAGCTGTGCTAACTTTCATTCTTCTGCAGCTAAATATATATCTCTGTAGTCTTGCTGAGCTTGAGCTGATTGTGTAGTGATAAAGAGAAGAGGCAACATTTTATGTAAGGTGTGTAGGAGATCTGAGCAAGATCTCCGCAGGGATCATATTAGAGCTTATAAATGTGGAAGCAGTTATTTACAGATGAAGTGCGGAGTGAGAGGAAAGGAGTAAAGGATCTGAATCTCACTGTTACATTATCTCCAGAGAAGTGCTGAGTTATCACCCAGTTTGCTCAGTATATAAACTGAAATTGATGCCTGATTTCATTAGATGCCAAATTGATAAAAGATTGGCTCTTGGTTTGAAAATCAAGAATTCTGACTAATCTTACTCTTGATGCTTTATCTTCTTATCAGCTTGAGGTCTGAACCCTCTAAAAACCCCCTAAAAATACAAACGGTTCATTAAAGCTATAATTAAGTCTTTGTACAACTATGTTACTTAGGCTTGACTTGATACTGTTTCTTTGTGTGTCCAGTGGCAAATATTTTAGTTCCTGGTGCTGAATGCTGAGCAGACACATACTATGCAAGTTGCTAGTTGTGTTGTAATATAATTACCTAAATAGGCTCTGTTAGGGACAGAAAAACTGAAGTGCTTGGCCTTCATTCCCTTGTAGTAGTTGTTTCTTTCATGGAGATAGAAATCACTGACTTGACCCTTCTGTTGCTGATTCTGCAAACACACAGTGCATTCTACTGATGCAACCCCATTGCAATCACTTTCTCTTTTCATATTGCCCAAAAAATCCATGTGTTTAAGTTTCCTTATGAAACAGGGGAAAAGAAATGAGGTATTTATTTTTTTTTACAAGTGAGGTAATTTTGCTCTTTACAAACTGTGATTTCAGGAGCTCTGTCCTTTGTTCATGGTGATATTATTATTTTTACCTTCAAGAAAACATAAGATCCAAAAATTATATAAATTCAATAGCCTGATGTAGATTTTTAGCTTATTGCTGTTATATCTGTGATTTGTATGATTCATGTTTTCCCACTGGATTCCTTAAATATCTTGAAAGGTATCTAATGCCCCTTAAGTATTTCAAGTGGTTGCCAATATCATCTTCCTTAAATCAGGGTCACCCTTTCATGGGTTTTTCCTCAAGACAAAGTCAGTAGACACACAGCTGCAATGTGGGAGCGGAATCATCAGCACTCGGTGTGTAAACACTAGAAAAAGTATTATTTTGGGTGCTGTAGTATGTGGCTCTTTGGGAAAGAAAGGTAAATGTTGATATTATTGATGGACTGGAGATGACTGCAGGTTTGTGTGTTTGGACTGTGGTGAGGTTTTTTTGGTTTTGGTTTGGGTTTAGCAGTGTAATTGATTTTAACCTGTTAGAATGTATTGCTATAAAATACGGATAATTGCCTTATCCACACAGTTTAAGGCTGGTCTCTAGGTACATTGGTTAGTTCTGTAACTAGAAATTGTATTTGCTGAAAGGATTCCACAAGTGTTAATGCAAGCAGGTACTCTACCTTCCCCAGTGCATTGAGTTTCTTTCAGCAGTTGGTTTACAAATACCTCCTTTCACACCCATGGAAATAATGTACGCTGAAGGAAATGAACTTACTCAGATTCTTAATGATGTGATAGCATTTGTGTTTATTTCTGTGTAAGTATATGCAATTTATTTTTAGCTTAGACTGTGAGAAAGTAAGTGATGTAAAATGAAGTTCTGTTTTTGGAAGTGTCAGAATGTTTGTGCAGTCTTGTGGGGAGGAAGAAGAGGCATTACAAAGATGCTTTCCCAGTGTTTTAGCACAGCGATACAGGAAATGGGTTTTTATTTAAATGTCCTTAATGACAAATGTTCATTCTCATACCTGTATGTTTGCTCTGAAAACTGTTCTGCACTATAATGGAGTGTTCTGTTTTCTGTTAGCATCAGTGGCAAGACTCCAGATAATGTTACTGAGAATATGGCTACAAATCTGGGGTGGGATGGGTGTTCTGGCCTTTCACAAATACACTCATTTAGCTAGAGAATGGTCTTCCTGGCAACCAGGGGATGACATTTTCTGCCAGGGCAGAATCCTTTTCACAACTAAAGGATCCTGTTGTATGCATTACTTGAATAGATTTAACTTGGTCTTGTACAGCATCATGTGAAGTTGCTGTGCATTTTTCCCAGTTAAGCCTGGGAATGCGCTGCCTCTTTTCTTTGTAACACATGAAATTGCTTTTGGGAGCTGAAGGCGCAGTTACTTGCTTTGCCGAGTGCACTGAATGGAAGATGGATCAGGTTGCTGGAGAGCAACCTCTTGGGCGGCTCTAACCAAATTTTGAGCTCTTGAAGGCAGGTTTGGGTGGAGTCAGCTAAAACACAACAGCAAATGAGTGCAAACACTTCAGGGGCACCATGGGCTGCACCAAGTGTGGTGTGTGATCCCTGGCTGAAGGGCACCCCAGGATTTTCATAAACCAGGGAAAATCAAAGGCTAACAGCTTATGTAAAATGTTTCTTTGAGAAATCATTGCTTCTTGTAAAGGATACTTGAGCTCAGCATTTTGGTGTTTCTTTAGAGAATTAATGACTTGAAAGCCAGTGCTAGTATTTATCGTCTCTGTGGTTGTCAGAAGCTTTGAGTCTTCTCATCCCATTCACAGATATTCCAAAAATTCCACTTTTTAGAAGTGGAAAGCATGGAATTCTGAATTATGCTTCATCATATATTTTATTATTGTTGTTCCTGAGACAGAATTAATGAAATGGCAAGAAGGAAAAAAAAAAACCTCAGTGGGATTTAATATAACAAATAATATGCTGAGGGTTCTCATCACTACTTTATCTAAATATAACGCTGTAAGCAGCTCGGTTGCTTGTGAATAAGATGATGTTTGGAAGCTACAGCAGCTCTCTGTAAACCTAATTTTCCTCTCCACAAATCGAAGTTAGGCATATTAAATATAATTATCATGGAATGTCTGTGTTTAACTGTTTTATGGTATGCAAACACAGAACATTGAGATGTCTTCAGTGAACTAAGTTGAGGACACGATGCAGGACTGCAAAATCTATTTTTATCCTCAAGGTCAACTAACATCTTTGAACACTGACATCAGTGTTCAGGAAATATAGGTCTTAATCCTAACCTTGAATGTAATTGTTTAGTTTCACTGTACACAGTTTGATACACACACACAAGTCTATGCATTGTTTATCTTCTTTTCCTCAAACATTTGACTATATAAGCTGTATATTTTTAGAGACCAGAATATCTGACTCAGATAGCAAAACAAGATATCTAATAAAGTTATGTAGTTCATCTTTGTAGGACAATGCTGTGTAAAAAATCCCAGACTATCTGTAGGCAGAAATTGTTGAGGAATCCTTACAAATAATATCTAAGAATTAATACTATTTCAGTAGAATTTGAGTAGCAGCTACTTATCTGATGGTGATGGACACTTTCAGAATTACTAAGCTGAAATGGCAGAGGAGTGCTTAAAGGTCTTAAATTGCCAGACCAAAACAGCCCGTGCACAAACCATCTTGTAACAGGTTAAAGACGAGAACACTGGTTTACAAGCACTTCAGATTTTTTCCCCTCTTGTTCCCTTTTTTGGAGTGACTTAAATAAACTTTACCCATTTATTTTCTTAACCTTCCAGTGAGGCTTTTGCATTTATTTGCTAGTCATTTTTAACTATTATTTTTTTTTTTTTGCTAGTCATTTTTTTAACTATTATTATTTTTTGATCTTCACCCATTCTTTATATGTTTATGGAGATTTTATGTTGGGATGTTCACATTTGATCAGGTAAGGGCATATGCCATGGAACAGGTAGTGTGGTAGTCTGTGCCAGCCTCAGCTGTTGGGATTTTATTACTATGATCTGCAGTTTTATTACTGGACATTAAGGCATCCAACAGATTTACTTGGTACAAAAACCTTGCTAAGAGATCATGACCATGAATTAGCTCTGGAAAAAGGTCATGGTGAGGGTAGTCATCCAGATGGACAAGTTCTGGTTAAAGACCTTGAGTTCTAGTGAATTTGCTACTGGTCCTGCAACACTCGCCTGGGGTCCCTTTAACTCTGGGAATGGGGGTTTGCCTGCATTTGTGATGTGAGCTGACAAACAACCCAACAGATAACCCACCAAGAATCATTATAATTTATTCCCCCTGCAAAATGCTGTGTTCTGTTCTTTGGGCTTAAAGCTAGGCGTTCCTTCTCTCCACTGCAAATGTATTCCTAGTCTGCAAGGACTGTTAGTTTTTTGGAGTGGTGAAAAGAGTGGCAATTATGCCTCTCAGAAAAGGTAGCTAAAAATCTAGTAAAGAAATCATCCAAGCTTCACAGTCTGTGCTCACTGGTAGGTTAAACCTGAGTGTGATCTGCTGTCACTTACCCCAAGTGATAAAAGCGTGTTGGGTTCTTTCTTGGTCTTTTGTTCGTATATTGCCTGGCTGCTTTACAGCATCCTTGTAGGGCAAAGGAGATGCTGCTGCCATGCATTGCTTGATTCTAAATGCTTTTGTGACCCAACACAAGGATTTTTCTTTTTTTAACTCTTTCTGAAGGAATGGAACTTTCCTGCTGGTGAGGAATGTAGTTATCTGCAGCACGGGAATTTTGCTGGTGAAAGAGCCCTTTAACAATGCATGGTTTGAAGGATTATTTCACTTATGGAACTAATAGGGGCACACACAAAAGAACTGTGTTAGGATGTGGGGTTTTTTCTAGACTAGATATTGTGGGTGTTTTTTTTCCTCCAATAACGTTTTCCTTCACAGGTGGAATTTTCCTGCACCAGATTGTCTCTCTTATTCCAGAACAACATTGGTGGTTTGGCAAGCCCTTAAGCTCAGTTGCTTTGAAAAATACTGGCAGAATTGTCATTGTTTCATAGTCTTGAATCTGGGGTTAAGAAATGGCTCATGGATCACGATGACATAGTTCAGTCCAGAAGGCCAGCATGATGCCTAGCTGATCTTCATTTAAAAGTGTATTTTTATTTCATATACTGTGTATATTTGTTACAATAAAATTTGGGTCTGATATTTAGTTTAATATTAATGTGAATAAATATTTTTGTGCCAATTCTAAGTTACATTTTTAAGTAAATATTCATTATTCCAGTGCCTACATCAGTAATTCTTTAAACTTCCATATTGTAAAGGTCTGAAAAGAAATCCCTTTGCTAAAGAATTTGAACACTCATTTCAAACCTATATATAATTTTGAACACAAATTCAGAGTTCTCATAGTATTTTTATTAGTATTTTTATATATAAATGCCACAAGCAGCCATCAGAATGACTTCAGATTAGGTTTAACTCTACAGTTGTTTGAACTCTTGGAATGGCTTTTGTAAGAGTTATTCCCAGATGTTCTAGTGGAAATGAAAGGACCAGTTTGTTGAGGTTAATAGTTTAGTTTTGTTTTGGCTGACGTGCATCCAGTCTGTCAAATCCCTTCATGAAAGGGAAGGGCAGGACAGGTATAAAACATTTTGGAGCATACCAACGCATATCCAGCCAGTGCTAGTGAATCCTTTCCAAGCAGGGGACCTGGTCTGTGCGTCACTGCAGCAGGGAGGTGGTGGCTGCCAGCCCCATTCAGCACTGCCTGTGCTGCTCAGGGAGCCCCAGGGATGTCAGCCAACCCAACAGCAGAAGCAGGTTCTAGAATGGGGAGTGACTTTTGAAGTTAATAGTGCTTTATGTGATGGGCAGTCTCCAGTTGCTTCTTGCCCTGTGAAGAATGTCAAGATCTACAAGTCTTTTAATTGGGCTTTGTGCCCCTGCAGCAAGGAGACACTGATGGGGTTGGGATGTGAGGACAGCCCCCCAAAGGGTGGCTCTGTGGTCCCTGGATGGGACTCCTGGATGCGCACTTCACTGTGCAGGATGATTGCTGGCATTCGTGGAACAGGTCACAGATAACCTGCGGTTTAGCAAAGCTTAACAGGTCAGACTGATTTAAGCTATAAGCTTATACATAGAATTTATTATATTGGGAAAAAAAAAAAAAAGCCCTCAACAAATAGAAGTAATTCCTTCAAGGTGATTATTTTCTAGGAAATATGTATCCTACTTGTTCTACTTGCTGAGGTATCAGAAGTCCTTACTAAATAGTTTGTTAAAATTTCATTTTCCCTTTTTAAATGTTGAGAGTGATTGAACCCTGTCCCACTGTTATGTCCCTTTATGATGTTAATCATTTGCTTTCACTAGGATAATGTATTAAATAATGCTAGTACAGGCTTCAATTCTTAGCCATTTGATATAATCTTAAAAAAAGACTACAGTGGTACCTACTATGTCAGTCTAATGTGATTTACAGTAAGGATACCAAGGTTTGTATGAAAAATCCATATATTGAAAAATGAGAGCTTAAAGAATGTCTTAAAAAGGGGGATACATTTTCATATTAGTATTATTAACAGGCCATATTTGTATTTGAATTCTCTGCTATTGTTCATTACTTTCTAATCTGTCTGAAATATGACAGTAACAGTTGAGCAATTTCAATAGACTAATGTTTCTTTTCTGAGGTGCAGTCTAAGGTCATGGTGTGACCCAGCTATGTAAAGGTGGTACTTAATTTGAGATTCATATCCATATCGTAGTCATATCCACTTTATAGTAAAGGATGCTCTTTCGAATGCATCCTGGCTTTGAGTATATTTTTCCAATTGAAGATAATGGTTTTCTGTACAGAGAGTTACCAAGTAAGAAGGAAAAACAACCTCTGTAAAACTGTAGTATTTTGCATCAGTGATATCAAGAGAAGGTACTGAACCAAAATTCTTCCTCTAAACATCTTGTGTTTTTGTCTGGGAGAATGGTTTTGGAGAGGTAGTGAAATGGGTCCATGTAACCCATCTCTATATACAAAGTTTCAACCCTATTTCCAAACATCCCTGAAAGTTAGGTTGTTTGAAGTCTATAGTCTGCTGCAATCTAATGTGATCCCTTTTAATTGTAGGACCCTATAATTTGTATTTAAACGTCAGTATCCTACCAGTGCTTCTCAAGGACCCATAATCTCCATTAGGACCAAAAAAGTGGTGATAGGAGACCAAAGAGGAAGTGTAACTGGCCCTTCCAGAACACAGAGAAGGGAACTTACATGGTAGAAAGCCACAAACAGTTTGTGAGCCCCCCTGCTAGTACAAATAGTTCATGTTAAGTAAACAGGTTAATGCTAGAAGACATTTGGCACCAGTCCTGTTTCAAAGACTGGCCCATTTATGGGGTTTAAATCCATACTAAATGAAAGGGTTGCCCCTAAACATATTGACTGTCTTGTTCTTCAGTTTCTAAAGATGCAGCACTCGCTGATTATTCTTTAAAAAAGCCAGTTTGTTGGTTAAGATCTGGTTTCAGTGTCAAAAATTTGTTTCTTATCTACATGTGTTATGGAAGATTGTCTTTAAACTAAAGAGAAGGTGGAATGCTCATACAATACTTGTTTGTTGTTCTTGGCAACATCTTAGACTGTTGAGATGGTGAAGAAGCTGATTTCAGCTGTGGATTTAGGTTTAGCTGTGTCAGATGTTGCAGGCGCTCACTCTCGCAAATCATCACTTTGGAGCAGACCGTTAACAATGCTTCTCTCTCATTGCTGTGGTGAGGCAATGGCAGTGAGGCAGGTTTACTTGAACCTGATTGGGAAGCTCAGGCTTGTTAATGCATCCTCCAGTTGGCTCTGCTTTCCTCAGGTTTCGTTCTTCTTGAAAGGGCCTGATGACCTCTCTTCCTGCTTGGGTGATCCTGAGAGTCTGGGTTTGTTTTCTGAGCACTACTTCTTGGGCAGGGAGAGGGGCAGCAATGCCAGCCCAACCTTGTAGACATCTGCTTGTTTGGGGCATGGCTGGTAGGGAATGGGAGAAGAGAAATTATGTATTCATAGGTGGGAATGGCTGAGGGATGGGAGGTAACTGCAGTGTTGGCTGGCTGGTAGGTTTCCTTTCAGATATAGAGGAAACTGGGATTCTGATCTAGGACATGAACTGACAGGGACTGCAATAATTTATCAGTTGGAACAAGAAGTGATTTGTAAGTGAAATAGATGTGGTAGATGTAATAGAACAGTTCAAGGCAACTCTGAGCTTATGAGTTTTAAATGCAGGCTGCTTATCTCCTAACCTCAGCACTTCACCGAGTAGACTCAGGTTTGTCAAACCCTTCCCTCACAGGTAGGAAAGAGTTAACCCATCAGGCAACTTATAACTGCTGTAATTTAAACTAGTGAATATACTTATTTTATAGTTAGGGAAATGGAAGCACAGTGGGATCAAGTGACCTACTAACATCTCCTAGTCAAGAAACAGCAGGGCAAGTCCTTGAATTTGAGTGTTCTGAGGTCCCTCTCCTCTACTTCTTTTATTAGGTCATGTTGCTTCCCAGGATAACAACATGTTTGCGCAGTTTGGAAATGCAAGCTGTTTCTTTGCAGAAATATTACTGCAGAATGTTACAAAACTGGAGAAACACAGAGTCTGACAACAGCTTTAATTCTTGTTTTTAGAACGTAGCAAATGAGATTTAAAAATATGAAAGGCTGCCAGTCTGCTGCTCTAGTTTAAGTATCTGGGTTGTCATTAGGAAAATATTACCAATGAGCTGGTGATTTCCAGCACTGTTCCTCTGATAGGACAGCCTCGCTGAAAAGGAGGTCTTGGTCCCCAAGATCCTGAGAAAGGAATTAAAATGATGTTTCTGCATTTCCTGTCATTAATTATCTCAAAAAGACCTTGAAATGTGCTTCTGAAGTCTGTCAGCCCGGCATACATGGAATGAAATTGTTCTCCAAAGAACTGAGGTGGACTTGTTTGTCTCTGAGTATCTCCTGTGTTGTTGGTTGAAGTTCTACTGGTGAGGCTATTTTTCAAGTGGTGTTTTGAGCTCAACAGCCGAAATCTCATTCCTTTCCCATCCCAGAAGCATTGCTGTGGTTTTTAATTAATCCTAGTCCCAAGAAGTATCTATTTGCCTTTCCATTTTTCTGCTCCATTTCCAGTCCTTGTCCCCAAGTTAACGTGTTAAATTGTTCTTCTGTCAGAACTAAATAATACGACACTGGATGCTCTAATAGGCATGAAGACTCACTGGCAGATCTTCATTTCAGGAGAGGCACTGTTCAGATGTCCTGTTGTTTTACAGTGCTTTGCTCTTAAATTTGATGATGGAATATCTAGACAAAGCACCAGCTGACACTGCAGCCATTTTGAGCTGCACATGCTGGAAACCTACCAAATTGGAAAACGTTACCTTTTCCACAGTTGTGTTTAAAAAGCTTAAAAAAACCCTCTACAGCCCTTAAGGTTCCAAGATCAGAATATTACTATTGGTGTTAGGTGATGGAGAGACCATTGCTGGGGGTGGAATTGCTGTTTTAGCTTTGGTTGTAGCATACCAGTGTATCTGCCTGCTAGGTACAGCAGGCATTCCTTGTGCTCTGTGGATTTGTAACTCGGAGGGTAGCAAGCAAGTCCCAAGCACTGCAAAGCTGGAACCTCCTCCTTGCTGCAGGAACCAGATGATTCCCTGCCTTGACTGGCAGGAGGGCTTGTGTGCAGCAGATGAGTTTGTACTCAGTAGCTTTAAGTGAGGACGAATGGAATGGGAGTCTTCATTGATAGCTTCTTTATTCCAACTCAGTGCAAGCTCCCTGTGGCGTGGATGCTACTATGACACAGTAGTTCAGCTCTTACTCCAGTGAGTGCATCTCCTGGGCTCAGCACTGGTGGTAGGCCTCCTGTTGCCCCAGTGGCAGAGGGCAACAGCCTTGTGCTTGAAGTGCAACCAGCATTAGCGGTCAAATACGCGCAGCAGGGTGGACAGGCTCCAAACTCATAAGCCTAGTAAGAAGGTTAATAGCTTGTTCATCATCTTACATGGCATGGTACATTTGAGGCCCTACCTTAAATGAGCACAAGGAATATTCATGTGAGAAATTGTTCAGTTGGACTGGATAGATAATAATAATATGTTCAAACTATTTTTCCTTTTGAACATTTCTTTAATTCTTATTTTTCTCCTCTTACTCCCTTGCCTGTTCTACTAATCAAATACAAGAATTAGAGTATCTCCTGATTGAGTATAATGTAGGCATTATGGTTCCCTACCCAGGCTGAAGTTCCTGTGGTGTGCCACACAATCTTTTGAGAGCAGCAGTCCTCAAACTGGCAACAGACAAATGTATGGAACAAGTTTTCATACAGCATTTAATTTCTTTAACCTATTCCTCTATAAGGTGGGAAAGATGGGTTTGAAAAAGTCTAATGTGTTTTGGTATTGTGTCAATCAACCTTTTATTGCCTTTTTTTAGTTATATTTAAAATTAGTAGCCAAATAATTGCAGATTATCTTGGTATTTTCCCGCTTTTCTGACAGAGCGGTAAAGGTCACCAACACTTATGGGCCTTGGACCTAAGTACAACACTTCTTAGTTGTAGGATTTTTTTGTTCCATTCCTGGTTTTGTTCAGTGCTGGCGTTGAGTTTGGAGCCTGCACTCCACACTCCTTACAGCTCCACTTGTACTAAAGACTTGCTGAGAAAAGAGGACGTCTCTCTGCTTAACATAACACAGAGTCACTGTATATAGTGTCCTGGCACGTGAATGATTGTCTGTAGCTTTCTAATGATAAAGGCAGTTTCACATGAGAAAATTCTGTATCAGTCTTGGTCCTGATTTGCAGTGTATTTCATTAAAGAACTGGATTATCACAGATGAAATTCCACATCAATGGTCCTGGCACTCTCTCTCCTTTTTCTTTTTTTTTTCTTTTTTTTTTTTTTTTTTTTTTTTAAATCGCTTCCATTTTGGTGCAGTGCAGTGCTTTTGGTTTAACTGGCTGAATTGATATTCTGAGCAGCAAGTAAGGCAGGATGACAGAGCACCAGAGCACAGCTACTCCCATCAGTGCTCCAGGAGGGACGCTCTGTGCAACTGCCCACCCTGCCCGAGACAGAGCGCAGTCACGAACCACTGCTGTCCTGGGTTGCCACAGGAAAGGTTCCAACTTTGATGTGCACTGCTTTATACCTACTTCAAGAAAACACTGATGTTTTTCTGTGTTTAGTCACTGTTGGGATTGAATGGTTAGAGGTACAGAATCTGAAGTTGCAGTTTGAACACGGTACATGTACTGATCCCGCTTTACTGTGAGAAAACCCAACTTTCACATAGGAAATGTGATGCTTTTTAAAGAACTGATGTCTCTGTCTTATTTTTAGTACTTGGTTTTTTTTAATTATTATTATTTTTTTCCCCAATGACATTCCATCAAAAAAACCTTTTACATTTCAGAATCCTGCACGGACTAATAAAACAAAATAACAGGTAGATTTCTCTAAAGACATATCACAGACTAGATGGTGAGAAGCTCTAAATAAAACACACTGATTCCTCAGAGCGTAAGGCTGTCATTATCATGAGGCAGAGTGCTGTATTTTGTATGTTTAAAAAGGAAAGGAAAGGACAGAGAGCTCTGGCAGCACAAACGGTTTTACAGCATATGCTAATGGGACCAGATCAGATTGAACAGAATATTTTGTGTGCTTCTCCTGCGTGGGTTTTGGATTGTGGAGCGCATGACAGAGACAGAAGTACCTCAAGCCCATCACAGCCCTGCAAGCCGGTTTTGGTATTTTCATAGAATCAGCATTGTTCTCGTGTAACAGGGACATCAGGCTGCGTTTTAGCAAAGCAGGCTGTGAAATAGATTGCAGGAGAGCCGTGTGCGGTGGTTGCTGTCCGGGGTCTCAGTAGGGAACAAAGCTGGGGGAGAGCTGGGCTGCGCGCAGTGGGTTTGCTGCTTCCCTCCGTCCCCTTGCCCCTTCCGTACGCAGTGTTTCCTCCCCCCTCCCCTGACCCCCCCTTCTCAAATGATGGCGGTAAGACTTGACAGCCCTTGTCCTTGAAGGTTTCTCCCGTTTCTGAGTAAGTGGCATATTCCTGGTAGCTTGCCATCTTCCGTTTTTGTCATTATCCCAAGGGAAGTATTAAAATCACAAACAACAACATGGTGGTTCAGTCCATTTTCCTTGCAGAGAAACATTTCCTTTCCCTGCCTGTGTCTGCCGTCCGATTCCCCGCTCCGGCAGCCGCGCGGTGCGGGCAGTAGGCACCCTCCCGCGCGATGGGATGAGACGCGATGGGATGCGGGGCGCTCTGTGGCCCGGCGGAGCCCTGTGGCTCCCTCCCCACCTGCCCGCCGGGTGGTACAGTCTGCAGAGGGACTCCTGTAATGTACCGCAGCTCGCCCAGCCCGCGCAGATGCCGAACCGCGATTACTCCGCTGTGTAATTGAAATCCGTTCGGATTTGTGATGATATCTTAGCCAAGTAAGTAGCGACATCCACAGCATGAGAATAATAATGATGATGATAATAATAAAAATAATCTTTCCCCTTTCCGTTCTGAGCTTGTTTATTTGGCGATTTGCTTCTCGTGGAGGCGCAGGCTGATGAGAAAATGGTGTGGAGACTGGGTCTGAGTGATGCCTTAGGTTTTGGTTCGTGCCCTGTGAATCTCTGGAAAGGTAATGCTGCGACTTCTGTAGATTATTCTTTAAGGTCAAACAAAAACTGCATTGCTAAAAGGCACTCTTGCATCAGAAGTCATTCACTGAGGCTTTGTAGGTTGAGAATCTGTATGATTTTCTTGTTGTTTAAGCATATGGACTTGATTTTGATTAAAACTGTTATTTAGTGAGGAGGAAAACACGTGGATGCAATTTTGCTTTTGTAATTGCTGCTAAGGGTCGGATGTGCCTTTTTCTGTCAGAAGTGAAGTGCAGATAAGACACTAAAATGGGAGCAGTATAGCTTGACTTTTTTTCCCCCTAACTTTAACTAACAGTCTCTCATGATAGGAAAGACATTTCTTGCTAGGAAATATGTAATCCTCAGCTGGGTTTATTTGTAGAGTTGCTTATAATTTTCCAGTATGTATGTTTGAAAGTAGGGACACACAGATTAAAAAAAACCCAATGTTGCCTTTCTGTTGCAGTGGATCAGAAAATGCAGTTGAAGAAACTGGGGATTTTATGTAATTTCTTTTAAGCATGCATGATGTATCCTGCGGTAAGGTGGGGAAAGGCTCTTGGTGGTGTATGGTGCAATAATTAAAAATTCTGACAGCTTTACATGTCATTATTATTTATTTATTAATTTTAAAAAGAAGAATCCGCTCCCAATCCCTGACTGCTGCATGAGAACGCTTTTGGCTGGTGGTGAAACATAGAACGCTGTAACAGAAAGCATAAGATGACAGGAGTCATTTCCTCTTATGTAAAGGGAGATGCTGTGCGCCTGATCCCTGCCTGCGGCGCTGGCAACTCGCTGCCCAGTGCTCCCGGTGCCGGGCGAGCTCTGCTCCATCCCGGATCCATCGGGGTCCTGCCCGCCTGGGGCAGGTGCTCGGCGCGGCGCGTCCTTGCCGAGGGCTGGGGTCAGTCCCGGAGCACTTCCGCAGCGGAAGCAGATGCTTAGCCCCGTGCTGCCCACACCTTCTGGAAGGTAAGGATGGAAGTTGCTGAAAGGGAACGTGGATTCGTTCTTGATAAACCTCATTCTCCCATTCCCATGCAGCCAGAGAGCTGCATGCTTTTTAGGACTTCTGAGCATTTGACCTCCTGATTCTATTCTGTCAGGGACTCTGTTAAAGGATTGCAGAGCTGTTACACAAATTAGGATGTTTGAAAGATGGCTGGCATGCTTCAGATGGAAAAATTGCACTTTTATTGCTGGGATTTGTGGTTAATGTGAGATATATACAGTATGAAATTGATAACGGAGGCTTTTGTTAGTCTTTGCTTAGCAAAAGGGGATTACAGATCTACTTCATAGTCCACGTTGGGTATATTTTATGTTGAGATGCATTCCTGATTAGCATTTAATTTCTGAGAGGTCGTCCATATGCATGACTGGCTCTTGTACCTTGCTTCGAAATCACTGTTTGACTCAGGTATCCAGCAGGTCTTTGATCACTTACAGCTTCTACTTTGTTTACCTTTCTCTCATTTTGATCAAAATTGCTACCTGTGAAGGAGTGCTCTGTATTTTCCCTGTAGTGCTGGTAAAATGAACAAGTTTGTGAATAAGACAGTAAAATAAGACTTGGAGATAACTTGTGCATAGTAATGCAGCATGAAATATTTTTATCCTTTTTGTGTGCGTGTATGCCCCCTTTTCATCCTTTTCCTACATCTTCATTTCTGTGGAGGTTGGCCCACATCAGTGATAAATGTATTTTCACAGAAAAGATGGGGTTTGTTTTTTCTGTTGCAAATGCTTTTTCTTATTCTTTCTGCATACACAGAAAGGTTTCATGCATGTATGTTCAAAGAGCTTGCTAAAGTTGTATGTGTCTCAGTGGGATTACAGGTTACAGAAGACATAGTGCTGATGACCCAGGTATCATGCTGTGCTTTTAAGAGCTTCCATAATGTGACTTTTCTGAGTGCCTTTTTCTTTTAAATTTCATATCATGTATCAAGGAAACTGCTTTCAAGGATGATTTTTTTTTCCCCTTTGGCCTTCCCCATCATTTGAAATAGAGTGTTTCTTTTGCAGTGCTGTTGGATTTGGGATGCAATTATTTTTTCTTAATCCTACTAAAAGAAAAAGATCCTACTCTGAATACTGACAATAGGCTCATACATTCTGCTGGTGTAAGAACGTGACAAGTGTGTTCACTTCTTCATTCTCATCCTGCAGTTCACATTGTCAGATGTCAGTGGCGTATGTAGTAATCCCTTGTTACGTTTTAAAATACATATAGATGTCGTGACCTTGTGTCTGTATCTCACTCTCCGTGAAACCCTGTTCTGCTGCAGTAAGACTCCAGCAGCCCATAGTTCTGTGAATTGCCCCCTCTCCTCCCTTCCCTTTTAAGAGATGTAAATACTTTTACAGGTCGGACTTAAAATAACGTTCTGAAGGGAAGAAAGCGGTGTTGTGTTTGATTCACCTGACTGTGGAGCCCTGCAGAGAACAAGCTTGCCTTTTGCCAGGCTCTTCATCATATTTTCAAGGAGAGACAAAGAAGGGTATTACAGTTCACTGGAATTTAGCAAGTATTTATTATGCCTTTCTGGCTGATGGCTGAAAGCAGACAAAAATTAATTACATCCATATTATGCATTATCAGATCAGCTGCACCCCTCCCCTGCCCCCCCCCCCAAGATTTAAAATGACACATTTCTGAATAATTTTAATACGTCAGTTGTAAAAGAGGTTTAAAAAAATAAAGCAAAGGATGATTATGATCGAACCATCTGCTCCAAGAGAGGTGTTTTTGTTTAATTTGTCTCCAAACCATGTTGCTGAAGACAGGCTCTCTTGTGCTTTCATGACAGTTCCTTTCCTGTGAGGCAGGAGGGGAGCAGTGAATGCCCTGTGGATGGAGGCTCCCTCTCTGCATGGCTCAGCTGCAAATCCAGCACCAGGAATCTGTGTGACTGGGATAGTTCTGTGCCTCTGCAGCACCTGCAGTCCAGGCGCTGGGCTTGCGATGAGGAAACCTGGGCTCTGAGTTAGCTTGCCAGAGCTTTATGATGCACAGTAGAGAGGCTCAGCACCCTGAGACTATGAATTTATCCTTGGGTAACACCTGTGTGTCCATCATGCTCAGAGATAATATAGCCTTACTGGAACGGTTGCATAATATAACAGTATCTTTGCCTAGATAGGTTATGGTTTGTAAGTATACATGAATAAAGGATATAGAGGATTATATAGGCTGTATAGGTATATAAGCTTTAACTTCATACATAAAGCAGTGAAGATGATCAATAACATTTCATTTTAATCTTTATTTTAAAGTTTGTCCTGTTGTACAAAGCACAAACATTGGGTACTGTATTAGAGCTGTGGATTTTTTTTGTTTGAAATTTTGTTGGGTTTACACATGTCTGGGGGAAAAGGCATATTTTTAATGTTGTTCTTGATACATTATCTTGGTTTGCATACTACACCTGGAGATTTGTGTTGAAGGAAAAGAGTCAATTTATAACTGAAGGGTTGGGAATGAAGCATATTTTAAAATAGCCCAGTAACAGGAAAATACTTCTAAGAGGCTGGCATTGCTGTGAAATGCAGGACATGTTCCTTCATAACACTGCAGATCAGTGAAATGTGAAGTCTCAGAAGTGTGGGATGCCTGCTTGAATATCAGACTTTGCAGAGTTGAGAAATGGTAACCAAGTTACAAATTACTTCCTTTCTACCACATCTGCATGCACAAGTTCATCCTGCTTGTAACGTGTTTTGCCTTGGTTCTGAAGTAGCCATTGTGCAGTTAGAGCATACGAGGATTGTGCATCTTTCTATCAGACATCTTAGAAGCAATTCATGTGGAAACCTAGAAAAGGACCAACAGTAATAACTGTGGTTTATTTGAAAGAGTTTGTGCATTTTTAACCTGTTGTAGCGTTTCCACATGTGATGAAGGTGAAATAGGGGTAGAAGCTGGCTGATTTCAGTCATGGGATGACAGAACACTTGAGACTGGGAGGTAACTCTGGAGGTCATCCAGTCCAAGCCCTCCTGCCAAGCGAGCAGGTTGCTCAGAGCTGTGTCCAGTTGCGTTTTGAATATCCAGAAGGGTGGAGACTCCACAGCTTCCCTGGGCACCCTGTGCCAGTGTTTGGCCGCCCTCACAGTTTTCTCATCTTTAAATGGGATTTCCCATGTTTCAATTTGCTCTCACTGCCCTTTTGCCTTTCAGCAGGCACCACTGCGAAAGGCCTGGCTCCATCTGCTTTAATCCTTCACATCAGGTGTTCAGGTGTATTGATACCCCTGGGACTTCCCCAGGCTGAACAGTCCCAGCCTTCACCATCTCCCATTTGTATGTCAGGTACTTATCGTCTTTGGCCCCTTCATTGGTCTCGTCATAGGAAGTCCATATCTCTTTTGTACTGGGAGCCCAGCACCAGATGCAGCACTCCAGAGGTCTCAGCAGTGTTGAGTGGAGAGAGAGGAAGGCTCACCTCGCTCGGCATGCTGGCAGTGCTCCGTCTAATGCAGCCTTTGCAGTGAGGACGTGCTGCTGGCTCACCTTGGGCACACCGGGAGCCCCAGGGCCTTTTCTGCAGAGCTGATCTCCACCAGCTGGCCCCAGCCTATCCTGCCTGGGGTTATTCTTCCCCAGGGGCACTTCCCTTTGCTGGACATCCTGAGGTTCCTGTTGGCCTGGATGTCTTTACAGAGAAGAATGTGCGAGTTGCAATATTGAAGTCCAGTATGTTGTATCAGCATCCGAGGTGCAGTTTGGTGTGCTTATAAACTTAATGAGGATGAAAAAGGAAAGTCAGTGATTAAGGTTTACTAAAAGCTTATTTTACATATAAGAATGAAAACTCACAGCTGGTGAAGTAATTTCAACTGATAATTTTGTTCACTACATTTCAAATAAAGTGAGTTAAAAATAAAGCTGTATGAAATGAATTAAAAATAAAAGGAGTTTTAGTCCACTATAATTTGAATCTTGCTGAGTTTATCACACAAAATGAGGAAACAGCACATAGAAGATGCTTATCTGTTAGATGTTGGGCAGAGAGAGATTTTGGTACAGTCATCTCCTGTCCAGTTCACTGGCCTCCCCAGATCCTGACCTCTGGAGATTAGTTTGGCATTTGAAGTAAATGACACTCCTCATATATACACTTCATCTGAGAAGATTTTTACTTAGACAAGAGCTGTCTTCAGTATGATAAGTTATCTTCTGTGCTCTTACTTGAATTGTGTTCCATAGTACAAATCAGTGCAAACTTTGTACCTCAGTATTAGTCAAGAAACAGCATTTTCAATGTCTTCAAGGATTCTTCCCTCTGTATACCTCACCCAGCATCTGATAAGACAATTCCCACCTTGCTGAGACAGCAGTCAGTCTACCACACCTTTTGTAAAACTTAAGTAAACTGCCCATTGGGTTGGTTTAACAGGTTTTTTTAGGTGAAACTGAGTCTCTCTGCATACAGCACTGTCAAAATGGGAATTTGGTGCTGGCCTTTAAACATAAAGCCAGATAAAGTCAGTGTTCAACATTCTGGGAGAAGCGTAAGTAGAAATAACTCTTAAACTTTTTCCGCTAGTCAGGAGGCTACTTGAAGCTGATCCAGCATATGAAGTGCAGGCCCATGCTGACCAGGAATAAGAGCTGGTTGTCAGGGCCGGCGTTCTCTGTCCAGAGGAGCCGAGCCAGCCAGTTGCCGGTGATGCAGGAGATGTCAGCGCGCACTGGGTTGGGATTCTGGGTTTTTTCAAGATCCAACAGGTTTATTTGCGATCCATAACCTACTTGATCTCACATGTAGGCTGTCCTAGGCATCCCCTGGCATTTGTCTCCATGCATCTCAGAACTCCAGGATCTCCCCTTACTCCCATGGCCATTTGTTCAGTCTTCACTGCTTTTATCCCAGGCACTCTTCTTTTCTCTAGGTCCGCTTCTTTGAGGAGCGCTTATGTTCAGCCTCCTTTTGCTTCTGGATCCTGAGGGGCCTCAGTTTTTCAAATCTCAGTAGTCTGCACAGAATCATAATGCAAGATCAGCCTCTTTGGTCATGTTGCCTTGTGTCTCTTCATTAATCAGATATCCCACTGCTGCTTTGTCCAGGTATTATAAAAACTTGCAACCAGTCCATTCAGGTTGTAGGCAGCAAGAAGCAGGCTTAGGCATGAGAACGGAATGGTCTTGACTGTATTTACACCCTCCCATCCATCCATTTATCTGCTGCATTCAACATCTAAGCTGTTTTTCACCTCCAGCTGTAGCATGCTTCTCCACAGGTAGGGGTGGTGAGAGTCTCCATTCCTGTTGCCTTGATTACTTCAGGTCATTTTCTTTCGAGAGCAGACATTGTCATACAGTCATTGCTGCAGTAGGTTTCTGTGCTTTAGTGGACCTTGAGAAAAGAGTTATGCTTTACAGAAGGATGGTGGGTGTGTATTTTGGCATGTGCAGTATATATAGTTTGTTTTACAGGACGGATATATTGTAATAGTCATGCTCAGCATCTAACTAACCTTGACACAAACACTGGTGCTGATGAAGCATGATAAGAATCTGCTGCTACCCTTACGACTTGTCTTTCAGAGTGGTACACATTGTGTCACATAGGTAATTAGAAGAGTACAGTGTTCTCAGTAAACTGTTCCAGCCTCTTTGGGTGTGATTGCAAATGTCAGGAGGCAGCATTGATTTGTGTCATTTGTAAGTCAATTTAGGAAGAAACTGTTGTCCTGGCTGAGGATAGATACTGAGTTCTACACTGTGTGCTTTTGACATTTCTTTCCTTTGCTTAAATTCTAATGAAGATTTTGCGTGTTCTAAAAATACATTGAATGCTGTTTGATGTTAAGGGACCAGTGAAATGCAATTGTAATTAACTAATGATTTTGTGTTGCTTTTTGCAATGAGAGGAGATTGTCATCCCCCCTTCTATTTATGAATAGTTTAGCTAACCTGGGAAATTGGAAGAGGAATTGTGCGCAGTTTCTTGGATGCAATGCGAATTATTGTGCTGCCCAAGGAGGGCATTTGCATTATAGTAGTACCAGTTGCCTCTGTAATGTTGTGGTGGTAAATTGCTGTGCAGAGAGCGACAGGATAAAATGGTAGTGCTGAATCAGCATTACTGAATAAGATGGCTGAAAATCCCATGAAAATAAACTGTTGGAGCAGGAGGATTGCAGAAGTGATGATATGCCTAATTTCCATGCAGTATACTTCCAGTTTTCCATATAGGCTTGGGAGCAAACTCATACTTCTGTGGGCTATTTCCTTTCGGTTCTCCCTGAGCTTCCAGTGGTGTTCTAATATTTCTATTGCAGCATCAAGGACTCCGCTTCAGGGCACAGAGGGGTTGAGCTGATGTTTTATTACTAAGCATATGTGGGGAGCTGTTATCCCCCAGGGCACTTGGTGTTTGCAGAATCTTCTGTTAATTTGATTTTAAGTCTTGCTTTGGTTCATCCAAAATAGAATTGCATATTTTCTATATGTTCTGTGAAGTGCTTAAGTATTTTAGGTAGGTATAGAACATGGAGGGGTGAAATTCATTTGTGTATTTTGACTGTAATGTGAAGACAAAAGAGATGACTGTATATTTTCTAGGAATATGTGATATGAAAACCAGTGGCACATAGAGACCACTGGAGTCTGTCTCAAATGAAGCTCTTTCCATATGCAGGTAGGACCTGGAGGGCCAGCTGCTGCCTGTGTCTGCTGCCACACTTGACCTTGGGAAAGGCACAGTGGGCTGATAGAGACAAAGTGTGCTCAGGCTATTAAAAAAGGTACTGTGCTGCAAAGATTGAATCTCTGCCTCTTTCTTTGGTTATCCTCTTTTGAATCTTAATATAACAGCTCATTTTAAGAAATTATCTTGCCATTCCCTACCTTATTATGGATCATTCCCCTCCCCAAAGCAGTGTTTGCAGGATACTAAAAAAATAACCAGCAACCTGAGGAAGTGCCACACAAAATGTCCAATGCAGAAATAGGATTATATATTTATCTGACTTCTCATGCAGAAAGATGATTAATATAGTACCAACTTCAGGGTTTATAGCTGGATATATCATTAAGGTTCCCTGTAACTCTAATGTGAAAAGATGATAAATTAAGTGTCCTCTTCCCTGCCCTTGTCCTCCTTTTTCTAGTTTAGAAATACACTTGGAAGTTTTAATCTAAAAACATGATCCTGATATTGGACCTGTGGATGGAAAGAAATGAAAGAGAAAATGGAAGACATCTGAAGTGGTTTTTCTTGAACCTTTTGAAGCATTAAAATTGAGTGCCTGAGGTCTTATGATACAAGCTTCATTTACATATCTTCATTTGAATTGAGAGTGTATCTTTAAAAATATTGTTAGGAAAGTATTTTTTTTGATTTTTATTTTTTCCCACCCTTGGAGAAAACTAGAATATAATTTCTAAACTGGGTCTGGTTTCCTTCTAAGGAGGTCTTCTTCTTGCTCCCCTCCTGTAACTGGTAAAAGCTGCAGATACAGGACATGCTATTTTCAGTTTTAATTATCAGTAAGATAAGCAGCAGTACTTTTGGAGCTTTAATTGCCAAACCTTGAGAGAAGAGTAATTGTAACATTAAAATAAACCTGAATGAGAATGCTATGAAAGAACAGATGATAAAGTAACTAGAGATGGGCGTTCATATTATTCCTTTAAAACAAGGCACGTTATACTGGGAAGACTACCACTGATCTCCCTCCTGATATCCTCTTGCTTGTGATCAATGGGAATCAAAGGAGATTAGGGTCTGAGCTTCTGTATAAAGCTTCTGTGCTGGATTTGTTACATGAGGTGAAATATAATCCCCAACCCGACTGCCTTTAGGCAGAGTCGTGACCTAGGGGTTGTGGCTGGTGTAAAAATCAAAGGGGTAGGTTCAGTGCTGAAACTGCCAATGCAGACAGTGAGAACCCTGCACAAGATTCTCTGCTGATAAGGACAGTTTCCATTGTGGAGCTTGCTTGAGAAGAGATTTGACCACTGGTGGATTAGGAAAAGGGATGAATCCTTCAACACGGAAAAGAAAATACATGTGTGCATTTCTGTATATCTAGGTATAAAAATATGAAAGCACCCTAAACAGAGAAGAGTTGTTATAAAACCCTTTTTATTGTTTATTGTATTGTGTAGTTTAATTCAGTTCAAAGTTATTCTTTCAGAGGCTCACTTGAAAACAATACCAATGTTGTATTTCCTCCCACACATAAGATCTACTCCCTTCCTCAGTACTTCTTGTTTGACCTTACAACTAGTTCTCTAGAAAGCTTCATGCCAGCTACTTCTGTTGAGGAGTTGCCCTCAGGAGTGCCAGCAACACATTACCCTGTTGGTTTGCCTTTTGCATTTGTTTGGTGGTGAACACAGAGTCTCAAAGTGGAGGTCGTAGTTAATTCATAATTTTCTATGGATTTGACTTTCTCTCCCATGGCTCTGGCTTTTTATAGCAACCAAGTCTCACCACGGCAATACAAAGACAAATATGAGAGCACTTGTGATTGCTTGAGATAAGACTTTCTTGGGAGCTATGGAATTCATTCCTGCAGAAGATTAAATAGGCCATGGAATGAACCACTTAACTCCATTAAGTCACACAGCACAAGCATCTAT
Organism: Bolborhynchus lineola; assembly: GCA_025448015.1. Taxonomy (NCBI): domain Eukaryota; kingdom Metazoa; phylum Chordata; class Aves; order Psittaciformes; family Psittacidae; genus Bolborhynchus; species Bolborhynchus lineola. The sequence goes on along the minus strand of JAOEHX010052161.1, from coordinate 18,815 downwards.
GGTGATATGGGTAAGGCCTTGAGGAAGCTGATTTTAATTTGGTTTAGGAAGGAAGAGGGTGAGGTGAACGCACCCAATAGAAGTCTTGAAATACAGATTCTCCCCCAAACCTTCTATTATATGGCTTGAAGTGAGGACTGATCAGCTTCCATGGGAAAGGCAGAACGTGTGCTATTCTGTGCTTGCCCACAGTAAACAGTCTGCAGGCCAGTGACAGTGGTTTGGAGGGGGTGTGAGCCACTTAAGAAGATGGAAAAATTCTGGTTGTAAGGTATTTTTGAGGTGGGAAATTCTTCTGTCTTGCTTAAAACTGAAGTATTAATCCTAGAAAGCCTCACCGATGTTTATGGTAGGAGTTTATGACTGCAGCGATATGACTGCGATGCTGGATTTGGAAGAAGGCTTTTATGGCACAGCTCTGGTCCTTATGTACAGACCCAACAGCAGTTGTAAGGATCTTACCCAAGGAATACAGGAAATACATAAACAACCAGTGACAAGGAAATAAACCCGCTTAAAAGCCTGTATGTCTGATTTAAAATCTCTTACATGCCTTCTCGCAACATGGATAGCACAGCTGCTATCAATCTGTCCTTCATGTATGTATACAATCTGCATGTCCCAAAGCCTTCAGCAATGACTTGTCTCCCCTGAGCCTCCTCATCAAAGCCCAGCAAGGTTGATTTTTAGCTCTTTATTGCTCTTAAGTATATACCCATAGGAGAAATGTAATTTGCTGCGTGTCTTTTTGCGATGAGTTATTGAGAATTAAGGTCATGCTAGTTCAGCCTGGCAGCTGAGTCCCTCTGCTTGTTTTTCTCCATAACCAGTGTATCCCTAGAAATCCTTGTCTCAGATTTCTTGCTTGACTGTATTGTACAGTCTTCCTCCTTTTTTCAGACTGATGGTTGTATCGGTTGTTGTTGCTTGTTGATCTTCTTCAGCATCATCTGCTTTCATTAGCATTTTTTGGACAAAGGAATGAATCAGAATAAATTACAACTAATAGAAATATAGGAACAGATTATCGTTTTGCAAAACTGAACTCTCTCAAAGGAGATTACATATTTAAATTGAACAAATACAATTTCATAATTTAACTAAATTAAACATCATCTAATTCTACTTTTGAAGCCAAGTAATTTTAATCCATACTCAGCTTCTCATATAAATATTTCCCGACTCAGTTTTAGTCTTTGAAGCATTCTTATTCATATTTAAAAACCAAAAATGTGCCAAATTGAACCACAGTTGTGTATGCTGAATAAATGTGAGAGCTTGGGTATCTTACATTATAATCTGGAGCTGGCAAGAGGAGGAGATTGCTTTTGTGAGTGTCCAAGTAGTTGTGTAAAAATGCTTTTGAGAACCTAATACTTCTCTCTAAAGCTATCTGACTGATGGCATGCCTGAAAAATCCTTTCCATAAATCCCTTACGTGTAGTTCAGAAGAAAGGAGTAGATGGTTGGAAATCGATATATTTCCCCAGGGAAAATTAATGCAGAAACTCTGGAGGTGCAAGTATTACACAGATGGGCTGCATTTTGAACAAGTTCTTGTTCATTGATGGAAGAGATGTTTTGACTGCATAATTAATTCTTAGGATTGGGAGCATTTAAACCCCCAAATAGAGCACCTAGTGATTGGAAATGAACTTCAGCAATTATCTTCCTAGACAAGAAAGAACCTTTCAAAAAATATGTGGTAATAAGGTTCAAGATATCTGGTTAAATATTTCAAAGAGCATTCACAAAGCTGAAATAAAGTTTTAGTCCAACTTGCGTTCAGTCTAAAAACCACAATCAAAAGCAGTTCTCCAGATACAGAATTCGGTGCAGTTCTTTGTGTTCATTAGGTACATGTGACAGAACTGACTTGTCCAATGGCTTTGGTGGCTGAAAGCAGTTGACAGTGGTTGTCAAAAAGAGATAATTTCCAAGTAAATCAGATTTAAGGTTATCAAGTTTTTTTTGGTCTAATATCTCAATAATCAAACAAAACAAGACCAGTGAAACAAGTTCCTGCAGCTTTTTTCTGATGTTGATATTAACCCATTTATTTCTGTTGCAGCACAGCAATACCTCTCCAGCAGCAGGAAAAAAACTTATATGTAAGATTTCTTTTCATGTTAAAATCCCTGATATTGATAGTTTTAGTCAAATTATAATTGCCACACTTAGATTTTTTTTATGATAATAGCTGAATATAACTTTTCATAGTATTTGAATTTGTGAGCATTTGTTGTGTGTAGTAACAATAGAGTAGAGCTTGCTAATTCTCTTCAGTGATTTGGAAGCACTGTAGATTAATGAGTACTGTGGGAAAAGGCACAGTTCAAGAATGCTTGCTGCACACTGGAGTTTTCAGTTTTGTTAGTGAAGAAGCTTGTATTCTGTCTGAAAGCTGGTTTGGATTGTCCTCTGCAGCAGCCCTGATGGCAGAGCCCCCCTGTTAGAGATGCAGCCATCAGAGCCTTCGCACTGTTTTGCTGTAGCTCTGAGCTGCTGTGCCAAAGGATGGGAGCAAGAGCACGGCAAGGACGCTCTGAGTCATGCAGGCTGTGTGACAGCGAGGGGCTGGCTGGTACCAAAGCAGTTCACAGGCTGCTTTCTGCAGGACTGCTGAAGGGCGGCGCCGGCCCGAGTAGGAAAAGTGATTCTGTCGGCGAGTCAGAGGTGCAGGATGTGAGAACTTGAGTTACTGCATTTCTTCTTCAACTGAACTGCAGAGCAGCCATCAACAGCCGGAGGAAGCCGTGGCTGGTTTTGTTTATTCAGTCTTGCTTCACAAAAGGGATTTCTGGCTAGGAATTCTATAGCATGGCAAGCAAAACATACTTGCGCGTTGATTTCTAAATACAGTTTCATCCGCAGTCAAAGAATGTGGCGAGTTCTCCAGTTATATGTGCAGCCAGGACGTTTTGCTGGTTTGGTATGGAGGAAGATCTGTGATGATGGTGTGAACATGACTGCATTGGTACTGCTCTGCGGTTTCAGGATGTCCTTAAGTATGTTTGCAGTGGTGGTAACAGGAGGGAGAATGTCATTAGTGGAGTGCAGCAAGATAGTGGTTCAGGAGCTAGGTGAAGACATTTTGCAAGTGAAGTATTTTCGTAGCCCTGCATGAGTACTTGTCCCCCAATGATACAGGGTTGGTAGGCACATGTCTTCAGGGTGGGAGCAACAGGAGAAGTCAGGTACAGTCACACACAGTTAAAAACATCGAATTAAAAGTATTACTGTTTTCTGCAAATGGAGGTTGCCAGATTTTGAGAGTTCTTACTAAGCCAGATGTAGAACATCTGGCATAATAGCTTTGGTATTTTTGGTAGTACCTCTGCCTGCAGAGAAAGAACCAGGGAAGCGTAATTTAACGCACTGTGTCAAAGCAGTATTTGGACTCTTTGCCTGTGCATTATAATAGAAGATCTCTTGCCACTGAACTTCTGGATGCATTCCCATCTTTATGAATATACCTGTTATTTTGGATGTGGTTAGATTCTGTCCTTCATGTTTACTATCCATTAATTGCAACAAATGATTTTGATGTATTCAGATCTTCTGAACATATTGCTTACAGTTAAAAAAGACTGATTAAAAAAAATCCCTATTTTTAGTAGTTAAAATTCAATCTAATCTTTAGTGATGTAACTACTGTCACATATAGCCAATATATTGATCTCTTAAAAATGGATGCTTCTGAAACAGCTTTTTTTTTTTGATAGTTTGATAAGGATTTGGATAATCAAGACATGGAAAGTATGGTGCTGCTGCCCAGCATTCAGACTAAAGTCTTATGTGATCTAAAATGAAGTAGTCTCTTATGCGTAAGATATTGAATTTTTTATCAAAATCTGCATGCATGAATCATTCACGGTAACACAAGTTAATGTACTTGGTTGCTACTCAAAGAAAATAACCTCATTCCAGCAAATGTTTCTAATCAAGGAGAAGGAGTCTGGTATGATGCTGCAGAATTGTTTGCTTGTGTTATGCAAAGAGTATTTTTAACTGTGTCTTGTTGGGAGTCAGTAGGGTTACTGTAGTAAACCGAACAAAGCACGTCTTGACAGAACTCGAGCACAGCAGTTCCTGCTGTATGCTGTTCTCTGCAAGAAAATGGCAAGTGTGGTGTTGAGGGAGACAGCTTGCTGCCCTTTACTGGGATAAAACATGCCTAACACCAGCAGAACTGAATTTGGGGATTGTCAGATATTGGTTATGCTAGTAGAAACACCTGTAACTTCTGATGTTTTGACTAAGAACTCTCATAAGTAGATTTCCCTGGAGAGATATATTTCATAGCAGTCCTCAAGAGGCGATGTAATTCACCATGCTTGCCATCTAGCAGGAATGTCAATCTGTTTGAAGGCAGGAAGGCTCTGCAGAGGGATCTGGACAAGGTGCATCAATGGGCCACGGCCAATTGTATGAAGTTCAACAAGGCTCATCGCTGGGTCCTGCTCTTGGTTTGCAGTCCCATGGGTGCCACAGGCTTGGGGAGGAGTGGCTGGAAAGCCACCTCAAATTCTGTGTTCAGTTTTGGGCCCCTCACTTTAGTAAAGACACTGAGGTGCTGAAGTGTGTCCAGGAAAGGAGAATGAAGCTGGTGAAGGGTCTGCAGCACAAGTCTAATGAGGAACAGCTGCAGCAACTGGGGTTATTTAAGCTGGAGGAAAGGAGCCTCAGGGGAGACCTTCTATCTTTCTGCAGCTATGTGAAAGGAGGTTGTAGTGAGCTGGGGTCAGTCTCTTCTCCCAAATAACAAGTGATAGCACAAAAGGAAACATGAGAGGAGGTTTACATTGGATATTAGGAACGATTGCTTCTCTAAAGGGTTGTCAAGCGCATAGACAGTGGTGGAGTCCCCATCCCTGGAGGAATGTAAAAGATGTGTGGATATGGCACCTAAAGGGCATGGTTAAGTGCTGGACTTGGCAGTGCTTGGTTAATGATTGGACTTGATGATTTTAAAGGACTTTTTCAACTGAAATGATTCTATTCTATTCTAAAGAGCATGTTTCCAAATCTGTATGGAAGTCCTAAGTATAAGCCAGTATATTTTTCTTAAAAGATCCCATTAACCCTGTGGCCTCCCCAAAACATCCTCTGGTTCTGAGGTACATTACCTTAGACTTTGAAAAGTAATATAGGTTACATATGGATAGATGCCCTTGACATCAGTCCTACAGAGTAATTAGGGCCATGACCAGTAAAATCCCCATAGGTTAAAGAAAAAAAATAAATAAAAAGTACCTGAAGTAATTCAAATCTATTATTTTAATATGAATATTAATGAGGTTTATTTAAAGCATTTCAGCCTTTATTTTCACGTGTGTCCAGCTATGTTATTTACTGTTTGTTATGCAATGTTTTTTTGCTTGCATCTGTTTTACAGGGTTTTACCCTAAATTACTTCTTCCTAGTGGAGCTACAGTAGATGAGGCAGCCAGTGTATCCATATCAGGTGCTTCATGGCTAAACCAGCCTAATTTGAAGGTCATTCAGAGAAACAAAATCAGTACTAAAGAAACTGGATGGGGAAAGAGAGCAATAACTCAGTCTGTATTTTAGGCATATCTGTAGACTAAAGAGATATGACAGCTGCATATCACTTCACGTGCTTCCTAGAAAATGCTATGGTCGTGTCTGTCGTGGTTAATAGATGCAATTGAGTTTCATTGCAGCGTTCTCGTAATCATTAAAGTTTTGTCAAGGGACTGGTTTTTGGTTGGATGGTGCTTGTGTATTTTAATGTTGTTACAAACCCGACTATGCTGGTTTAGTGTACATTGAATGTGTGACCCCTGCAGTCTAAGTGCTGAATAAATATTGCATGTAAATACATATCAGGAAATAGGAAGAGGCAGGCTCACTTGAGGCCAAGAACACAGCAAAGACCCTGGTGTGTGAAGATAGGCTGAAACAGAAACACCAGAGTTGGGTGGGTTAAGAGGGGGAAGAGCAGGTGAAGTGATTGATACCTGTTGAAGGAAGTAGAACTTGCATCTTGAGATGCATTTGGGGTTGTTAGAAGTTTATTGTTAGAAGTTTATTGGTTTATTGTACACTTTGTTTCAGGTACTGAAGGACTCCTTAGCTTCCATTTTCATCATATTGTAGAATCCCAGGCTGGTTTGTGTTGGAAGGGACTTAAAGCTCATCCAGCTCCAACCCCCTGCCACAGGCAAGGACACCTTCCACTACAGCAGGCTGCTCCAAGCCCTGTTCAACCTGATGTTGAGCACTGCCAGGGATGGGGCAGCTGCAGCTTTTCTGGGCACCCTGTGCCAGTGCCTCAGCACCCTCACAGGGAAGAGCTTCTGCCTAAGGGCTCATCTCAGTCTCCCCACAGTCAGCTTAAAGCCATTCCCCATTGTCCTGTCCCTACCTGTTCCTGTAAAGCAGTTGATTGAAACCTTTTTGTAAAATAGAACGGTGATTAATAATTTAGACGTGTACTTTATAGGTATCACCTCTTTGCATGTGAAGATATTCCAAAGCTCTGCATGCCATTTGAAACCAATCCAGGCCTTTTCATGTATCTGGTCTTGGCTTTTTCCTTTTTTTTGACTATTTTGAGGTATGTAGACCAGAAGACCCTCTAATTAGTTACAAAAAATACATAAGTTGCCTATCAGATAACTCTTTTCCAGTTATTCTTTTTAATAATATTTTCTGGCGAAAACAGTATAGCTGCAGCATTCATTTCTACAATGGAAAAACAACCTCTGAGAAGCAAACCAAGCAAATCATAAAGGCCTATTAGTCAGATCATTCACCAGATGAGACATTTTGTATCATGCAAATTTAGGACTGCAGCCTATATAAATTATGTGATTATAATACAGCTATTGTTCATTTTTCAAATGTGCAGGCAACATGAATAAAATGTAAAAGCATTATGCACCTTTTCCTAATGCTTTGAAATGGTGTTACTTTTCTTTCTTCTTTTCATCTGGACTTTGGGCAGCAATGCCTGTCTGGACAGGTACGTGCTTTCAGAGCAGTCTCATTTGTCGTCTTCTCTCGGCCCATGAAACATGGAAGTTATTTGCAATTTATGATTATCTTTTGAATTCATGCTAAGAGTATAACCTGTTACAGATTTTTATTTTAACATAATTCTCATTTTGGAGACGATTAATCCAGAAATTTAATTTTAAATTAAAAAATAATTGTCATAATCACAGTTAAAGGCAGTTGGTTTTTTATGGCCAGTAGATGTCAGAGAAAGGGGAACACCTAGAATTGGGTATATCTAAAGCTAATTGTTTGAATTTTGGGGGTTTTTTTAGAAGTATTTATTTATGCAAGCAGGCTACTTTTGGAAATGAGCTGAAGAAAGCATGTACAAACACAGGTTCATGATGGCTTGAGCACAAGGCAACAGATCATTTAGATGGCAATATCAAATAACCGTGCTCTGGTAACCCCTTGCCCATCTCAGTACTGTTGCTGAAGCCACACTTGTTCTTTGGAAGGTCACAGAATCGTGATTCCTCTTTGACTTTAATCACTACCGTAGAATAGGCTTCGTCTCAGCTGTTTGCGTTCATGAGGATTGAGCCATAGTATTTGAAAAGAAACATTTTGGACCAGTGTTGAGTTTTCTGTGTGCCAGGGGATTTGCAGTTCTGAACCTGGTTAGCCCATGGAGGGTGTTTTGGGTTGGACTCTGAAAGGTGCAGTAGATTCCATTAGCAACTCCAAGGGCATTTTTTTCTCTCTTGAGCACTCAGATTTGCAATCCTGACTTTCCCAGGAACATTTTTTCCGTCTGTATGTGTGTATATATATTTTTATGTATTTTTATAAGTGATTTTTTTCTTTTTTTCTTTTTAAAAGAATGCTTATTGAGTTATCTGACCAGGTTTGAATTGTGAATAGTGGAGGTTAATTTAAACATTAATTTATAGTCAATGTACATAAACGTAATGAATGAATTATTAAGCAACAAATTTGATAGCAACAATGGCATGTCTGTCAAGTCTACCATTTGTGTGTCATTTTCCTTGAGAAAGAAATGAGGTTATAAAGAGGAGCATTTCTCCCATGCTGGCTTCAGTGCTGTCATCTGAACATACTTCTAGGGCTGCGAAGGGGAGCGCTTAAGGCACATGTGTTGTGTTCCAGTATTGCAGCTGCTGTTGGATGTATATTTGTACAAGGCTGTATTTGTGCAGGATGTTTTCCAAGGTAGCTCTGGGACTCCTCTGTCTACAAAGGCTCAGATTTTTTTTCATGCAAACCTTTTGACATGTTTTCTAAGGAAGAACACATAAAAAATAGAGCAATAAACAGTTGTGCAGTTATTCGTAATGGTTTGAAAGAGTGGAAAAAATGGCTTTATGAGAAGAGAGTAATTTTCTTAAAGAAGGGTATTTTAAAAGATTTTGGCAATTTCTTCTCCTATTTGAGTCCTTGTCCTCCCACTCTGTGACAAGAGTTCTGAGACAATGTTCAGCATTTTCTTCCTCTGCTTAGTCTCAATGAGCAGTGGTGGGGTTTTGGTATGTGGTTTTGGGGTTTTGTTTTTACTCACTTTGCAATTCCTGTTCAGCTTGGGCTGATACCATTACAGCTGGTGGAGGAGGAAGCAGATAATGCAGTGTGTTCTATTGGGAGTTCTGATCTTACTGATCAACTATATACTCAGTGAAGGGGTGAAAGGCTAATTGAGCAAACTTTAGGGATGAGTGAACCTGTCTGGAGCACAAGGAGTGCAGAAATCTACCTTGAAACCAGATCTGAAGGACCTGTTCTGCTTAAATTAACTTTCTGAAACTCCATCTGGATTTCACCTATTGACAATCATATTGTCATCTTCCAACTCATGTGAGAAGCATTAAGAACTTTTCAATAGTAGTTCTTTTTCTATTGTATCTTTTATCTGTGGTTTATTTCCAGTGTGTTAGATGGTAGCTGACATGGCTGAACTGTTATTTCATATGAACACACACCTAGACAAGTTGTTTTACAAACTGCCATTTCTGAAATTGGACTTCCTACAGATCTTGTGCTGTGCCCCTAAATTCTTATGCTAAAACGTCCACATTCCTTCCCCTGTAATTAACCTTTTGCATTTTCACCTCTATCTCTGTCACTAGACTACCCTTATGATATCCATATCTTACTGTGGTAGGTGCACTATTGCTTTTCCCTTCCCATTCCTTAGTTAAGCCCCACACAGCCCCTTGCTCACTCCCCCGTGGTGAGATTGGACAGAGAATCAGAAGGGTAGAAGTGGAAACTCCTGGGTTGCAATGGAGACAGTTTAATTGGTAAAGCATAAGTTGCTGCACAGGGACAGCAAAATAAGGAGTTAATTCACCACTTTCCATGGGTGGGCATGTGTTCAGCCATCCCCTGGAAAGCAGGGCTCCATCACACATAACAGTGACGTAACTGGGAAGGCAAACACCACCACTCCCAATGTCCCCCACTTGCTGCTGCTTCTCCCAGCTTTACATGCTGAGCATGATGTCCTGTGGTGTTGAGTTACCTTTCTGCCATCCAGTTTGCTGTAGCTGCCAAATGAATTCCAAATTTGTCAGGGGAGCTGGGAATGGGCAGCATTACAAAAGGCTTGTTTCCTGAAGAGAGCATGCTGAACCCCAAGGAAAAGTGTTTTGATAAAGCTGTGAAGCTGTGGAGAAGGAAACTTGTTTTGTGAGTGTAACCTCTAATTTTGCCAATGTATTTATAGTACAAACTGCTAGAAAGCCCAGCATCTTCTACCAGAAAATGTCAGTACTGTATTTCAGAAGATATGCTTGTATTATTACAGACATACTTCATTGTGGTGTGTTGAATGCCAAAGTCTGTAATGCTTCCAGGTACCTATTCATACCATGTATGTTATAATTCACCTGTTAAGAATGGGAAATATCCCCAATTATGCTGGGTATACCAGGCCAAAAATGTGTTATTTTAATTGTGCAATTACTCCTGTTACAGTATCAGTGAATAAAATAATTATTTATGAAATATTTTTGCAGCAGATGATCAAAATGTTTTATTGTTCAATACCAATGATTGGATTAGGAAAATGGATTACAACTGTAATTCTTAAAGCCCGTGAATGACATTATTCCTGTAATTGTCTTCCTGATGTCCTTAATCTTAAGCATTCTGAGAAATAACTGACTCTGTAGACTTGCCTTTACCTAATATTTTGTGCTGAATTTACTCTGTGCTTATTAGCATACATATGAGGTCTAACTGGAAGGCACTTGAGTGAATATACTTGGTTTCAAGCAAGTCGTAGGGACGATAGAATTGGTGGACTTCAGCAGATGACCCGTGTGCTTAGACCTGTGTTTATATGGTCCTGTTCATCAAGTGAAGGAAAAGTGCACTTATGATAGCGTGAAAAATGAGGAGATTGTGTGTTTAAATGAGAGTATTACTTAATATTTAATACATTCCTTAGCTTAGGTTTTTGTGCTGACGGTACTACCTCTTACGGTTTTGCCTGAAGCAGTCTCTTAATCGGCAGAGGTTCAGCTCTGAACTCAGGGTGCAGCTGCTGTTATGAAGCCTTTGAATTGAGTCTCAGTGCCAGCCACTGGAGTGCTCTGTTCTTTTCCAGTGAACCTGTGGAGAGTTCACTCTGGATCAAGGAAAATTTGCTTGTTTGGATTTTATCTGTTTAAAATAGCAAATACGTCAGCAATAAGCTAAGAGTGAGATGTGCTCTTCCCCCCCACCAGCCTAGAAGGTTGGGACTTTATTTTCTTGTGATCTGAAATTATGAATTGTAACTTCAGTATCGGTCCAAATGGAAAACCAGTCATGTTAGGCGTAAGTTCTCTTGCTAAGTGTCTGTTTTAAGGCACATGGTAAAAAACATGCCGTGTGGCAAGGGACAGAAAAGCCTTAAGACTGGAGTTGGTAATTAAGCTCATGAACAATGACAATTTGGAGGAGTTGTTTTAAGGAGTGGGTGATTTGCAGTACCATCAAACATGGTATATTCTTAGAATTCTCTTTACACACTTGTCTAGTTTGGTGTATTTTCCATTCAGAGTGGCACAGTGCTGCCAGTCAGCCTTTAGGGGCTGGTTTGTAGCTGCAGTAGGTAACTGGACTGCCGTGCATGTCCTGCTTTGAGGCCCTCTTGGTATCACTGCATTGGTTTGTGGGTGGGTTTGGTTCCAGTGTCTCTCAGGGTACAGTCAGACATGGGGAGCTTGGCTTAGAAGGAAGCCTCTTGTTTTCTGTGGGCTTAACACCTCCCTTGACTTTGTCAGAGGAAGGCTGCAACTTTGTGTAGCTGCCAGGTAGCAGAAAAAGGAGCTATCAGTGTGCTAGCGCCATCCTCTTCTCTGAAACCAGCTGCTCTACCAGCTACATCACACCCACAGGTACCACAGTTATGAAGAGAAAATAAGCAGTATGAATGACTCCGAGGAACACAAAACCCTGTGTCATCAGGGCTACTGCAGCCTTTTCAGGAAATTCATTCTGGACTGCTGTGAAGCAGGTCATGGTGATTCAAGGCAAAAATGGCATTTGACAGCAGCCTAAGAAGCTCAGAAGATGATGGGCTTGAGGACCCCTATTTTCCCAGACATAGGGTGTAAAAGGGTTCCTGTTGGGATCAGTGCTTCAGAGACAGATGCCTCCTATTTACCTTGTCTAATCCCTTGGTTCTGGCTGCTTACAGCAGCTGTATAGCAGACACCAAAATTAATCACTCTTTTGCTTTGGGGTTTTCCAAACATTCTTCTTGAGAGACCTTGTCCTAAGAAAAAAACCCAAACCCCATCCCCATCTGTAGGCTTCCATTTCTGCCTCCTGGAGTTTGCTTTTGGCCTATATTAATTTCTAGTCTCTGTTGCCCTACTAGTCAGATATTCTTCTTTGTGCAGCTGTGTGGGAAGAATGGGAAAGAGCCTTTGAATAACTCCAGATATTCAACCCCTTTATATATTGAAAGACCACACTAAGGTCTTCCTGGAGCCAGAGTGTGCTACTTATTTGAAATGCAGAAGCATCATTCAAAGGGAAAACCTCACTTTTAATTTAAAAAGTGGATACAGCCCACACAACAGTTCAGGGGTGTACGGGCATCATGCTGGTTTTGCATACTGTACTGATCCATATGCCCTATGTGGACATTATTGTGTGAAAGAGAAGCCTATTGAATCTACTTGATGATTCTTTCAGTGTCTACCTCTCTGAGTATTGGCAACAGTTCCTTGAAGTTATTTTGTCTATGGTTATGACTTCCTTGGAACAATAAAACAGTGACTGAACGTCTTTTCCAGTCAGAAACAAGTTATATTATTGTGCTTTCATTTTCCTCTTACTCGGGCTGCTTCAAAGAAAGGTACAAACTCCAATACTATGTTCGTGTTGCAAAAATAAAAATAAAAGCTACGTTTTATGTTTCTTCCTATTAAAATGATGGCAAACACATGGAATGTATGTCCCTTACATAAAGGAATTGAAATATCCATTTCCTAATAGAAAATACAAATGAAGCTCAAATGGGATGTGTGTTGTGTCTTGTGGAAGGCCAGTTTTAGGCTTGTGTGCACTCAGGCATGGTAAGTCTTGATGTCCCAGCCCAGTTACATAAGGAATGTCTAAGCTGTTACGGATGCTTAGGACAATCTAAACTGGATAAACAGGATGTAGTAAACAGATTACAGCAAGGTTTATTGGTAATTCGTTTTGATGCGGGAAGTAAAGGAACCATTAAGTGATGTATAAAGAGGGTAAAATGAAGAGGTGCTGTGCAGCATTGAGCAGTTTTCAAGTTAATGGAGCAATAACTCCAGAGATTTCTTGAAGGAGAAGAAAATAAGTCAGCTTTGCATAAGTAAGATTGAGATAAAGGGGCTTTTGGTTTGGAAGGTATGTTTTCAGCAGGAGGGATTAAGTGGACTTGGCAGTCCCTTGAGCTTGACATTGATATTGTAATGAGCTTTAAATAGCTGATTCCCAAGCCTCCTGCTCCCTGTGCCCATGAGGTCAGCCCTAGGTCAAGCTGAATACCAGGGGGTTGGCTTCCTCAGAGCCTGGGGGACACGTCCCCAGGTGACACTGGGTCTCTTGGAAATCTGTTCATCGTGACTCACTTGAAGCGCTACTAACTGAAGACGAAGCACAGATTACACCGTTACCATCTGTTAGAAACCTGCTCCCTCATGGCTGAGGCTCTGGTGTGTGAAGATGTGGATCAGGTTAGCAGGCAAGCTGACAGAGCAGAAGAGGATGGTGAGAAGATCGGCTTCTGCTTGATGTGAAAGGCAGGTGACCAGACTGAGAAGTCCATGTGCCATTTCAATAACTTCCCATTTTGCTGCTTTTAGGTAACAGTATTATTTCTTAACAGCAAGTGCGGTAACTTTCTCCTTGTGTATTTGCACCATTTCCTTCCAGAGCACCCAGAATAATTTTAGCTTCTTCAGTAAGAATGTGGTGGATTTTGTTTGGGAAAAGCCAAATGGCCACTTGAAAATACAGAAGCAGGACAGGACTGCTACCTGCAGTGCTTAAAAGGAGTTTAAAACAATCATCATGCTTGTCATGCTTCAAGGGCATACAAGTCCTTAACATTTCTGCAGTGAGATCATTGTGTCTGGCATGTTTGAAGATTCTCATGCAGAAGGGTGGGCAGAACCAACCAGAAAAGAGAAATACAATAGAAGTATTTAAAACCAAGCAACGTAAATGCAAAATCCTTTGAGCTAGGCACAAACCAGGCATTTGTATTGTGAATTAAATCCAGCTCATTGCTACTATTCTGGAACAGTAATTCTGGAGTAAGTAATTCAGATCTTCTCCAATGTGATGATAAGAAAGAGCCTGGAAGTCACATGCTCCCAAGTTATGGATCAGCAGTAACAGGGAGATGTAACATCCAGGGAAATGCAAGAGTACCACAAGAAAATACCATTTTCTGGGCTGCCTGTTTGTCAAAGAAGTAATTATGACCTTATTTCTCATCAGCTGTCAGGAAACAGATTGGTTTTAAAATCTGAATTAGTATGTTACTTTTAACAGCTGAGTGATCATTGCTGTAACCCATTCATTACAGATAGAGATGAGAGGTGGGATAATAAAGTCCATAGGAAAATTTTTACTGCTGTGAGTAGCTTCGGAGTAGCAGGCTCTCAAATTTGCAACACTTTAAATGACCCATATGAAATACTTTCACAAAATTGTTCCATTGTTTAAGGAGAATTTTGTTCCAGTTCTGCAAAAATCCCAACCATGCAAAAATTTACTCATTGAAGGGGTCTCTGAAGTTACAGGGGAACATCCTGATATTTACTGTGATTTTTAACTTCTAATACTTGCTGAGACCAGTATAAAAGAACTCAGTTTTAAAACTGGGAAAAGGACCTCTAAGTCAGTCCCCTTGACGCAACTCTCTTGCCAACATGTCCAGTGAGCATCTTTGCTGTTTGTAGATTTATCATAGAAACAATCTGTGAAGTTCAAGATTTTATGTCATTTATGCAGAGCAGGATGAAGTTTATAATGCTAACTGCAAAGTTCCTGATTTAGTGTGATAAAAAAATAACAAAAAATAACAACAGGTAGCAAATAGTTGCAGGTGGTGAGTAGAAACCTGCAACCAAAATTGCCATGCTTTCTGTGTGTATGATAGAGGAGGTACGAATAGTTTGACTTTGATATTTAACTTCCTTTGGATAGTTTGTCACACTAATGCTTTTCAAAGATGGTGTGTATTTCCCTCAAGAACACAGGTACAATACAACACATTACCTTTCTCAGTGAGAACTTCCAGATGGTCAAACCCATGAGTTTCAATACTAAGGTGGGAAGTGGCAGTTTCACCTTTGCTGTCTATTTTCTTCCTGGTAGTAAAGGGTAAGGGCTGAATATGACATATTATGGGGTCTGTTTTTTCTAACCAGTGTAGTCACAAGTTCACTGTTGGAAAAATCCACTGTTAAATTAGGGTGTCTGAATGCTGAGTGATGTAGATGCAGTCCTGCGTATGTGTTACAACATGTAAGCTTAGTGTGTGAGTATGTTCTGAGTTTACCGTGGGTGCAATAGAGAACAGGTTTGATCGGGTTTGCTTTTCTTCCAAATTAAAGGCAAATTACTGGCCCAGAACCTAAGAAAGAAACCCTGAATCCTGTGACCAGAACCAAGAATTTGTCCTGTGACCAATGTAACTAACATATCTTTTTTCTCTGTGCTAAAGTGTTCTTTCAATGAAGATTAAGGTCCTTTCCAACCCTATCTATTCTAAGATAACTCCACCCAGCTGTGTGTTAGGATTGTGAAGAGGGTTCCTCCAGGCTGTTGTAAGAGAATTTATGTCAGTTTGCCTCTGTGGGGGTGATGCAGGCCTGTCTGAACAGTCTTGAACAGCTTCTCATATTGAGCTTGTGAGTCAAAGATGGGAATATCTTTAGAAATGGGTTTTCCTTTTCAATATTGTCTTTTCCAATTTTTGTCCTTTTTGTGCATAAGATTATATATAAAACCTACAAATACAGTTAATTGCTGCTTGCAAAAGCTTTCCATATGAAAGTCACCCACTCATAATTTATAAATATATTTAAAGATATTTACGAATGTTTGATGCTTAAGAGTTCTTGGTGATGGTAAAAAGGCTCCTCCTTTTCAATATCACTTTCCATTGTATGTGCTATGAGCCAAATGTATCCCTTCATTTTTATGATGTGTTAAGGTCTTCTACAAATCATTTTCAGAAATGTAGAAAAATATAAGATGCTGTACAAGAAGGGAAGTGAGTTTTTGAGGACTTCCAGCTTATATTTTTATGATTTTTGTAAGTATTAAAGTTTTTCTACTGGAGACCAATTTTTTTTAGATTTAAAAATAACATTGGGCAGCATTTCCTTTTCTATTTCTAAGTCATACTACGATGCTCATGCAAAATACTAATATAAATGTTGTTTAAATTTAACCTGGGGGAATAAATAGGAGCGAAATGAATGATGATGATGAATTTTTTAGTCACTTGTATGGAATGGTTGGATTTATACTGATTTCCAATCTCAGCAAGAAATTATCATCTTGAGCATTTCTGAATTCCACCTGGTGAAGTGAAAATTAACTCAGTTGTTCAGAGTGCCCAGGCTGAAACCTTATTATGTACAGGGTTTGTCATTAAATTCAAACTGAGTAGCACTTGCTAGCAGAGGAGGTTGGTGGGATTTTTACAGATGCACAGTGGTTTCTTATTCTCATGTGTGTTTTTCTAGAGTCAGTCTGCAATGTGAAGAATGACCTTTTGTTGTACTATTTTACACTTAGAAGAGGTAATTGCTTAGGTCTGTGTTAAGTATATATTGTTTAAGTTCTGCTGGATGAAGAGCATGGAAATTCTCAGGCTGGTAAGTGGCTTCTACTAGAGCAAATAAATTGATGCAAGATAGGACACGAGTGAGGAAAGCAAAATAGATCTTGCCTCCACCTAATTTGTATTAATGTGCTGCTGGGGCAGAATATTTCCCCCGGCCCATTACCTATTTCTCAGGTCACTTCCTGAAAACAAGAAAAGTTTTTCAAATTGGCTCTGGAGAAAGTATTCTGGAGTTTTGGCATTGGTGGCATAGTGCTGCCATGATGCAGTAGTGCTTGAATGACTGTACGAATCACTCCCAGATTTATGAAGTAATGGATGTATTGGTAGGAAGACAGGCTGAGAAAGTTGGGGCTGTTCAGCCTGGAGAGGAGAAGGCTGCGTGGAGACCTCAGAGCAGCCTTCCAGTACCTGAAGGGAGCCTACAGGGATGCTGGGGAATGGGGTCTTCATTAGGGAATGCAGTGATAGGACAAAGGGTAATGGGTTCAAACTTAAACAGGGAAAGTTTAGATTGGATATGGGGAAGAAATTCTATACTGTAAGGGTGGTGAGGCACTGGAATGGGTTGCCCAGGGAAGCTGCGGATGCTCCGTCCCTGGTGGCGTTCAAGGCTGGGTTGGACATAGCCTTGGGTGGCATGCATTATTGTGAGGTGCCCCTGCCCATGGCAGGGGGTTTGGAACTAGATGATCTGAAGGTCCTTTCCAACCTGAACTATTCTATGATTCTATGATTTAGGAAATGTTCAGACATCCCTTGCTATTGGAAACATTTTTTTAGGAAACATAGATGACGATATGAAAGGAAATTATTAGAACAAGAGCTAAAATTAAGAGCTGAGAGTTGTACTCCACCTTAAGCGGATTATTGAAACCCTGTTTCTTAATTTACTGATCTCTACAATGAGGATAATCTTTATCCACAGGGTTTTGTGAATGGAATTTGCAAATTGCTCTGAGGGCTTCTTCATGAAAGTCCTATAATTGTGAATTGCAAGGCTTTATTAAGAGGTATTAGTGTGTCTAAGAAGCAGGTAAAACAAACATAAAAGCTGCTAAGTGATAAAGAAATTTATGCTCACTCACTAATATACTGAAGCAGTAATTATAATGAGCGAGTATATATGGATGACTTTAAGACTTCCAGAAAGGCCTAACCAGCACTAGCACTCAACAGCATAGAACATTCTGGGGTTTTAATATGTACATCAGAAAGTATACTAAGATACAATGCACTCTACAGTGTATACTGAATCTATTTTCTGTTATTTCATTTCCACTATTCTTTTTGTACAGTACTACTATACTTAGCACTGTCAAACTCTAAATCTTGAAAGACAGAAAAACCTAAGTGATAGATAATCCATATTATCTAATTTATAACATTTTAAATTTACAGAATAAGGTACTAGAATCATAACAGCTCATTATTTCATGTTTCTATTTTAGAATATAGGTCATTAACATGGAGGATTCTTTGTATACTCTGCATATGATAATGTGTACATTATATGATGATAAGGAGGCTAGAGCACCTCCTATATGAAGGCAGGCTGAGAAAATTCGGGCTGTTCAGCCTGGAGAAGAGAAGGCTGCATGGAGACCTCACAGAAACTTTCCAGTATTTGAAGGGGGCCTACAAGGATGCCGGTGAGGGACTCTTCATCAGGGGCTGTAGCAATAGGACAAGGGGTAATGGCTTCAAACTTAAGCAGGAGAAGTTCAGGGCAGATATAAGGAAAAAGTTCTTTACTGAGAGAGTGGTGAGGCACTGGAACAGGTTGCCCAAAGAGATGGTAAATGCTCCATCCCTGTAAGTGTTCAAGGCCAGGTTGAACAGAGCCTCAGGCAACATGGTCTAGTATGAGGTGTCCCTGCCCTTGGCAGGGGGATTAGAACTAGATGATTTTAAGGTCCTTTCTAACCTTAACCATTCTACCATAGTATCCTCTAGTGTTCTATTCTGTATTAGTTGTGTGTTATGTGCCTGAAAAGCCAAACTGATCTGTTCTTTGCACAGTCCCTTCTTTCAGTCTTAATATAAACACATGTTATGACAAGTAAACAAGCTACAGTCTCCTTGGTTATCTAACTTTTGTGTGAATAATTAAAAGGATACAGAATACATTGAAACACTACAACATTATTTCAGAGATTACTTGCTTCATTTGCAAAAAAAGAAAATAGATTTCTGTGTGTTCAGCTTGCTTCATCCTCTAACTTCTGAATAGCTATGTCTCTTCTTTCAGCTTAAAGCTTTGTCTGCTGCCAAACACCTCATGAAAGTGCTTGTACCAAGCATGACTGTGCCACTAAATCTTTTGAGATACCCCTGTCTTCCAGAAGTTCAAGTCACCATATGCCTACCCTGCCTATCCTGGGTCCAGTAGTAGCAGTCATTTTTCCCCTTCTTAGTAGCTGGTGCAGTGCTGTGTTTTTGACTTTCAGCCTGGGAACAGCACTGATAACACCAATCTTTTTAATTG
>JAOEHX010052159.1:0-15266 GCA_025448015.1 Bolborhynchus lineola | reverse complement strand
GGTTTAAGTAAGCCTCATTAATAATATATATGACTGTGAAAGTGATGAAATACCAAGAGCTTAAGGGTGAACTAACTCTTTAAAGGGAGCATACTACAAGTTATCAAAATGATAAAACCTATGGGTAAGTTTAATTAGAATGCAGAACACTTACCTAGAAAAAATAACTTAAAACAGAGAAAACTAAGGTCTTCTGGAGGAAGACAGATTAAATAAAAGCTTTGAAAACAAATCTGTCCCCTTCAATTATAGACTATGTCTTTGCTGGATAGATCCCTCTCTCCCATCTTCCTTTGCAGTCCATCAACTTCCAGTAGTTTCCTGGTTGCAATTCCCCTGGTGCTCTGTGAAAATCTACCTTCTGTCCATCGCTAATGAGATTTAGTTGTACTATTGCAAAAAAGTCTCTTATTCTCCTTGGAAGTCTTCCTGCCAGTGTATTCATTGCTTGCTGTCTTTTTCATTGCCTGTATTCCTCACTTAGCAGTCCAGAGCTTTATCCTGGCTAAAAATGCCCAAATACTCTTGGGGAAGGATGAGCCTTCCCTCCTCACCTGAAAGCAGCAGACAGGATGCAAGGAGAAGGCCATTAGTTTTGTTGTCCATCCCCATTGCTTGAAAACAAAATCCAGAGTACTGCACAGTAACATGCAAGCAATTAAATAGCAGAGGTCTGCTTGTTCTCTTCCCCAAGCCCATCACAAATATGCCTATTAGAACATCCAGACTAGTTATAATGCCAATAAAGCCCAAGGTGAGGGCTTCCTTAGTTCAGAGTATTTTCTAGTAGCGCTGCACAGAAGCATAACATAGCAAGGTTAAGAATTCTTCTAAAACACAAGTACTAAGTGAGTAGATACAGGAAATAGAGAATATGATATGAATAGATACAGGAAAACCAAGTTCCCACATTGTGACAAAAACCAACTCTGCAAATATCTGTGGTAACACAGTGATCCTGGTTATATCAGCATTACATTACATAAATCAGAACTATTAGGAATCAGCAAGATTAGACAAATTCTTTTCAGAAGCACAGGAACAAGTCAAGCATTTCCCAGGAAATAGGTTAAATTGTACTTAATAAACACGCTCCTTAAGATAAAGGCTGTAACTCATCTGTCTGAGGAGCATTAGGAACATTGTAACTACTGGAAATAAAGAACAAATGCAATGTTAACCTTATTCAGTGTACGAATGCATCCATATATATCACATAAGCAAGAATCACGGAAAATGATCTGCAAATTAGAATCAACAGGAATTTAAATGAGAGAATATGCTTAGGAGCAAACCAGAAATATGATCCAGTTATATGGATCTCAACCTCTGACTTTACCCACAAAAGTATCAGCTCTTCATACAGCCGGCACATTTCTTGTCTAACAAATGCCCTACACAGAGGAAGACTGCTGTCTAATGTGTACCTATGCCATATCTATACATAGATACAATACATAGATACAATATATGAAATACACAGATACTATGTAGTTACAATCTATACAATAACTGCATAGATTACAAATAAATCGTAGATATTGTGAATATTGCATATAATGAATACACAAACTTACAAACGATAAGGATATGAAGCTTCCACTTAAAGCTTATCTCCTACCTCTGGCTTAGTATTTTGTGGTTTGGGGATTTTTTTAAGGTGTTATGCAGACACAAACCTGGCTGAGCTGCTTGCTTCTCAAACCGCATCTTTTCTTCTCTGGCTCTGTCTTCAGCATTTATGGGAATCCCAGATTCATCCCGAGGAATTATCTTTCCATGGAATGGGCACTTCAGAAAGAAAGGGAGAAAAAAAAAAAAAGATCAACTCCTGAATGGAAAGAAAAAGCTTACATGTTATACAACACAGCTTAAAGTCAGACACTGGGATCAAGCAACAAAACCCTACACTTCATTCCCAGTCCACCTTAGAAAGCATGAAGATCCCATACACATCATGTATTTAATATATTCATGATCTCAAAGAAATAAGCTCTTTGTGATATGAATATCCAAATTCAAGAGGGCAGGTAGAACATCCTGTCAAGTCACAAGGGCACCAATGCTGCATCGTATGTTGTTGCTTCTGCTATATCCCCATCCTGTAACAATCCATTTAAAGTATTTTAGTGCATTCAGATCCTTCAATCTCAGATAACAGAGGAAGCACAGGGATATTTAAACAAAGTATTTCTGTTCATAAGGCTCATAACTTAAGCTTGAATAGGATTTAGCTTTCATAAAACCTAATTTGCTCCTCAAAAACCCAAGTTTCTAAATACAGTTAATATCAAATGTGCCTCTAAATGAGAACTTTTCAGCAACTGTCTCTGCTTTACTGACAGATATATGTACTCATACTCATATATAACATATAAAGTATAAATAAAAAAAGCCAAAAAGATTGGAAAGTTCCTTAAATATTCACAGTTTCCTTACCAAAAGAATTCTTCCCATACGAACCACATATAAATAGTAAATTTAGAATCATAGAATGGTTTGGGTTGGAAAGGAGCTTAAGCTCATCTAGTTCCAGCTGCCTGCCCCAGGCAGAGAAATTTCTCCAGATACAATTTTCTTCTACTACCTCAATCTGTATCTGCAATGTGAAATCAACATTCATGGACATGTTTTAATGAGATCTTCTCCATATAACACATATCCTGGAAGTTATGTAATTTAGTGGCTACCTTAATCCGATCTTGTCTTTCACACAGCCTTCCATCAGGCATCCGTGCTCCACATTTATGTTTCACTGGTTCAAACTTGCCAGCAAATGTGATATATCTAGTTTTTAACATTTCACTTATTTCTTTATTTTCCACCTCTTCCTCTACCTCACTGGGTGCCCAAAATCGATGCTCAGAAGCAAATCTGGGGAAACAATGAATGAAAATTATTCACAAAGTTGTAAGACAGCACATGAAGATGCCAGTATCATCCTGTGGTGAACTTAATGCAAAAGGAAAGGTGAACTTACATGCAAAAGGAAAGAAAGCTTTACTAGTGAGTTAGAAACACCCAGGAATCTACTATTCTTTCTTATGACTCCTATATTATGAAGATGTTTTTCAAACATCACCAAAGCCTGTCTAGTATTGATTTCTTGTTTAACCTACCAACCTATTACGAGGCTTAGCTCTAGCTCATGATACGACATTCAGCGTCAGTTATCTGATACCCAGTTTCAGTTAATAACTTTGTAAGTCTGTAATTAACATTCTTCATAACAAAATACTTCTGTGATCAAACACAGAAGATAGATTGGGGAGGAAACAGTTTGATCTTAACTTCTGGTAACTATTCCTATAGAAGCAGAGAAGCAGGACCCGAAATCAGTCTTACAATAGACCAAGACTAAGGATGAGGGCACACAAGCAGCTGAACCTTATAAGGATTCATTATTCCAGATTTTCTTATACAGTGTCCATAAGTCTGAGAATCTTACCAGTGTTCCTCTAGGAAATTAAGCTAATCCCTTGGAAATCTATTTTAAAATTAGAATTCTTTACTATATTTACACAGTTAAATTATATAGGCAAATGGAAGATTAGTACCATGTCAGTGGAGGTAGGAGTGGGAGAGAAGGGGAGCAAGAACCCCTGAGTGATGGAGTATTTTCCAATCTTCTTCACAGTAGTCAAAGAATTTCATTTTAGCCACCCTAGGATGTTAATAATGCAAACAGGCAACCTCAGAGAGTGATTACCTGACATTTTACATGCCAGTCTTAGGATGGGATTCGCTGTCCCTCTGATAAATGTTTCTTTCTGCTAATCATGAAAATAAATTAGGGTGACCAGCTTAAGCTTAGATACCCAACTTTAAGACATCCAAAGTTAAAACAACAACAGTCCCATCCCAAATTTACGGAAAAATAAGTTCAAGAGGAAAAAATACAGCCAAACTAAGAGAAAACAAAAAAATTTCAGTCTGCATGTGGATATACCTAGATGCCATGTCTTGAAAAGGATATCCTTTAGTTCATGAAAGATACTTTACAATCACTTTCTTCCACATAGCTTTTCCACCCAATCCATCTCAGACTTATATGACAGGATTTCCTCTATCCATATCCAATTCTTCTCAGTCATTAATATCCTTGGATGTCATTCCTGCCTCTGAGACCTTGCTTTCTGTCACAGTCATATGCACATGAACACTGGCTTCACTAATCACATTCTCAATACTACAAAGCACATAAACTAATACTTAAAGCATTACTTTAGTGGGCCTGAAGAGTTTTGATGAATTTTATCTAAGCAAGTTTTCAGCAGTTGATAATGGAAAAAAAAAAAAAGGTAGAGGAAATGACTTGACCTTTGCAACCTACAACATATATAGCTGCTGGCTTTCCTGCAATAGTTGACCATTTAAAACTATGTAAAGAAATTAGAAGTAGGTTAAAAGAGGGATTAAGCAATTTTGAAACCATTCTAGGATTTTCCAAATCTTCAGGAAAATGTTCAACAAGTGAAGTCCTTGTTGAAGAGATTCGTGTTATCCAGTAATGTCTTGGTAGAATAGCTCTTGTTAGTGCTAGAAGAATTTTAACCTGCTATAAAGTACAAATAACTTCCTTCTGCTAAATCAGGGGATAAAGGCAAAAGAGACAGAGTGGAGGTTATTTAACATTAAACATTATAATGTGTTTCCACAATTTTTTTGTTTAAAAAATGAAGTTTTCGACCACGCAATTCTGCAAATTATAGCCTAAACAAAAAAGCTCTAAGAATCTTTATAATACACCAACATGACTTTAGACAAACGTTTGAACAATGAAGTATTTTAGCTTCAGGAATTATGTGGCAAGAGTTTACAGTAGACAGGACTACAAGAATGAAACAGGTTTCTTATTTGCTTAGTTTGAAAACAATTCTGAAAACAACAATGACTGCTGGCTCTGTGTTACTAACCTTACAGACACACTGAGGGGAAAGCATTGCAAAGACTATACACAGGATTTATATGTGCAAGGTAGCCTTACAGAATCCCTTCATAAAATTCTGGTGTCCTCTGGTGGTCTGAACTCTGCTCCCTCTCTCAATTATCAAATTACAGTTACATGAGAATGAAGAAGCATTTAACAGTTGTGCATGCCAACCTTCCCAATTAAGAAAAAGATCTGTTTTGTATCTCCTCCTCCAAATCTGCATCCTACAAATCCCAAGAAAATTAAGATTGCTTTGCTCTGCATGTCATTGATCACTATTTGGCAACTGGAGTTAGAATAGCCTGATTCC
The DNA here is from genome assembly GCA_025448015.1 of Bolborhynchus lineola. Taxonomy (NCBI): domain Eukaryota; kingdom Metazoa; phylum Chordata; class Aves; order Psittaciformes; family Psittacidae; genus Bolborhynchus; species Bolborhynchus lineola. The sequence continues at coordinate 10,023 of JAOEHX010052159.1, read as the reverse complement.
TACACAGATATTCATAAATATTATTGTTTACTACAAGCAGAGAACTTATTTTCTCCCAGCATGACCTATAAGCAGGTGAGAAAAGCATAAAGCAGTGCAAAATCCCAAAGCTTTCTGTTTTCTTGCTGTTGTAAAGTAAGCAACATTTTAAAAAGGCAGAGGATGAAATCTTTCAAAACGCATGTGACAAGTAAAACCTTTTTGTAAAAGCGATCAGAAGGAAAACAGATATCAACTAGAAGATCAACACCCCACTCACACTCATAGAAATGGGTGTTACTGATCTAGACAAAGAACAGAAGTTTTAATGGAAATTACATAGCTATACATTAGGAGGAATAAAAAAGAAGTAATGGTTAACTGAAATCTAAGACCAAGTTCCTGGAGAAATGCTGCACTCTTTCAACAAATTTGTATCAACTTCATTCCTAAGATGCTGGGAAAGTTCTATCAAAAACTTGAATAATGTAAATGTATGATGCATTTAGGAGGAAGAGCTAAATAAGCTAATTCAAATATCCTAGTTACAGTCATAAGAACTGTTGCACCAGGTAGTTTAGTTATGATCCTAATTTAATTCAAGGAGGAGGGTAGATGAGTTTGGAAGGTCTATGCTATCCAAAATGGTTAAGCTGGCATAGTCTCTGCACAGTACAACACTGTGTAGTATACACTCTCTTCCCTCCAAAAAAAGTACTACTACAGCTTTATACACTCATTTTAAGAGTTCTTAAACTAGCTTAGTGAAGGCAGAAGTAGGGAAAATGGTTTGGTACAAGCTTTTTGTAAAGCCCACAGTTACTGTCACCTTCTAGGGAAGGTGACAGTTCACCATCTACCAGCTAAACAAAGCTTTAGAAAATCATCTTCCTGGTAGCTGCATTCTATTAAAATCTAAAGTTATTGTGAATGCTGTAATTAAATAAATGTACTGTTAAACAGGTGAAGGAAAAAGACTCTTCCACCTCAGATTTTTAAAATTCAAATTCCATACACATTCTATATGTGTCATCTGGTTTTTAGGTTTGATTTTTTTTCCCTAGGTATCTTCTGGAGATAGTATGTGTGCATACAGAAAACTTAAAGGATTTGGCAAATGGCTCCCTTAATTTCCCAATAAATATATTTTATACCTGGGGTCAATGGTATTGTGTGTGCAGAGTTACTTAAATTATCTTTAGTTAGACTGGCATATCTGTAGTTATAGACTATGAGATTCAGAAGTGTGCCCTCTATTTTACTGGAAAGCATAAAAATAAAACAGTACAGCACAAGGCAGACAGGCAGTGAAATATGCTTCTGATTTCACTTATGACTTGAATAACTCATTTGCAATGTAAAATAAAGCCTTACTACCTTTTTGGCACTATCGCAGACAAATGCTTCTTAGAGCCCTGCTGAAAATCTTAACCATTTTATAGGCTTTGAAGAGCTTACACCCCATGAGACACAACCCAAAGCTTGGAGTGACTGTGTTAAACCACTATTATTTTGCTGGCTTTCAGTAATTTAAAAGATATTCTGTATTTTATGCAATCAGGTACAGGGGCAAAGCTTTCCTCTTGTTTCTTTCTGCAAACACTGTCTTAATACTGTGATTATGGGTTGGGTTTTTTTGGTTTGTTTTGCTAAGAAAACAAGCAAAGTTAAAGTAATACTGCTGAGAATATAAGAGCTTGATTTGCAACCCATCCAAGTCAATGATTTTTGCCTTATTCAAGCCAGGTTTAGTACACACTGGTATTAAAGTTACAGTGGACTTAATGATATTTATATCAGAGGGAGGATTTTGTATCCCAACTTTCATATAAAAAAACTAGTGCTAAAAAAAGGACTCAAAAACCTGACCACTAGAAACAAGTTCTGATGTATACCTACCATCTCTTCTCCCTGGCATTGCTAAAATTTTCCCTAAGTCATCAGTGCTTCAAGTCCAAGAAACACAAAACCTACCCAGACAAGAATGGAAAGTGAGAGATCTAAATTCACATCCTGTAACTGCCACCTATTTCTTGTGTGAGTGAACAAGCATACCAATTTCCTTTGTCACCACTCTAAAGGCAGGAAAAATACCCGACACCTCCTCAGCCTTTCTCCTACCTTGCGTGCTATTTATTTAGCCTGCAAAGTTTCCATCAGAAGGAACACCTATCCTGCGCTTTCATAGCACTTTGCATAATGAGGTACCAATTTAAATTGGAGTAAGTGACGCCATGCTGCAGATAACAGACCAACATGAAAAGAGAAGGGAGAGAAAAAAGTGCTTTGAAGCATCAAAGGGTATTTAGTTAGTATCACATCTTCTCAAAACAAATATCATTTAAAGGTAGAATTTCTGACTTTGTTTATGGATCCTACAACACAAGTGAAAGGAGAAAAGTAATTATCAAAAGCAATGGGAATTACCCCACTGCATGACCTCTGAGTACAAGTAAATCTATATATTTGTTTAATTTGTCTTGAAAGAAAAAGAGCATTACTTGAGAATCTTCCCAGCACTTGGCTGATCCTGTCCCCAGTAGTGAAGATCTAATCCAAAAGGCATGAGGGGAGCTTTAGCTCTTTCTTCTTCTAGTTTTTTTCTCTTACTGTCAGGCTCTTCCAAGCCCGCTGGCTCAGTAGTTGTAGAGTCACTGGAGAAAATTGATGAAAAGTCAATAGAGAACAGCAATGATCACAGCAACTTTTCCTGTTTGCATTAGATTTTTACACCAACACTAATATTACCTTAGGTCTAGGACTACAATTGCTTTTACAGAGTTATTCTTTGTTGTTTTTTTTTTTTTTAGGAAAAAAAAAGGATAAAAACTACAACTCCACACACTCTACATACAGCACACTGCACCATGAAGCTTAAGTGCACATTCAGCGAGAGCCAGCTAACAGATATTATACCACGGGTGCAGAGATCTAACAGAGGCAATAATAGATCATGCAGGCCGTAGATCTATCATGCTTCTGTAAACTCATGCCCATGTTTGCATGTCATGAGTTTGGGAGTCACACTGATTGCAAAGTCTTTTCTTTTGTTGGCATAATTCCATCTTGCAGGTTTATAACACTTATTGTACAGTACCACTACAGAATTCATTAGTCCTCAAAAACCAGAGTACTACTTGGGTAGTCACTGACAGAACTTCAAATAGTCTGCTTCACCTTACTGAAGCACTGTATTTTTTAAGTTTAAAAGTCATAATGTATACCTGAATACTCCAAACTCTGGAGTTCTAATAAACCCCTTTAACTTCATTACATTCCGGTCTGCCAGGTTTGGGGAGGTCTTCTTGGCCAATGCAGAAGTATCCTTTCAGGAACAAGTAGATTTGGAACTAGATGATCTTAAGGTCCTTTCCAACCCTAACTATTCTATGATTCTATGATTACTCCAGTCTTATCCCCAAATCACAGACAAGGCTGGAGTTTCACCAAGCTTTGAACAAGATTGACAACAAATACATCTTTGGAATCAGTGTAACACATTTCCAGGCAGCACTGACAGCATAAGTCACTGGGAGCCAAGAGATGGTTGAAAATACTTTCCAATGTATTATTAGGATACATTCAGTTTAGTTGCAAACCACGAATTACCTCAATAAATGGGGATTTTTTGTTTGCTTGTTTGAAGAGAACACTTCATATTTTTATAGACACTATTTACACCAAATAAAACCTAAATCAAGCGCATAGTAAAAGATTCCTTAAGACCCTGCTGCAAACACTAACAACATCCCAAATATTAAGTAGTGAATGTGCATTTAAGTAAAAAATTGTAACCAAACCAAAACCAAGACATCTTCAAGAGCTTGCCTAGTTCATGAGTGCTTTTCTGTGTGCTTCTGTGAGTGATAAATACAAGTAAGAGCAAGAGGTTTCTACAAGAATTAAAACAAAGATAACCTGGCATGTGGAGGTGGTAACTTTGGTAGTTTGTCTCTAATAAGTTTCAGCGTGGCAGCTGCACAGGTTGGATCAAGCTCATCTTCATTCCCCTTTAGCTGGGTGCGGGAGCTCAGCAGAGCTGGTCCTGTTGATGTCGTCCCCACCGATCCTTTTGGAGGTGACTGGGGTTCTAGCCCTGCAAAAGAACTTGATGTTTAGAGGTAATTCACTCCTCCCACCTTCAACACTTCACAGTGGGGCCAAACAGGATGCTGACTACATGTTTACTGCCTTCAGTTTGCATTAAACATCAATCCCACTTACAAGGAGATGTTTTTGCCTATGCATTTTTTCTATTTTGGAATAAAACCACACTGAATATCTAACTGCAGCAAACCAACTTTTAAATTTGTATGACATGGTGTGACAAAAAAGAATGATGTTACTCCACCTCAGAAGGATTTTAACAATATATGTTTGCTTTAACTGCAATACTGCTTTAAAGTTTCTAGTGTCACTTCCTGGTATGTCATTTCTGTACTCAAGGTTATACCAAGGTAAAACAAAAGAATGGAACTCTTGGCACTACTGCTAAACACCTAGAGTCCCAAAAGACATCTAAGTGTAGAAAAAAGAAAGAGGGAAGGTATACATTGATATCCTCCTGTGTGCCAAGATCAGTTCTTTGTGGTGTCTCTGCCAAAATCCTGCTAAAACTACAGAGTGACCACTTCGGGCTGGATTCACCACAACACATGATGGACAATGTCACCTAGCATGGCTGGTGGAGAAGCACACCCAGTGAAACAACAGTGTGTGTGAGGCACATCCTTGTTACTTGATCATTCTCAGCTACCACACTGACCCTTCAGAGCTGAGAAAATAAAACAGCTGTGGGTTTTTTTCTTCCTGATTTCTTAAGGGGCAATACCATAGAGAATAGTTGAGTTCTGACTTCAAAACATCTGCAAATTATATATATATATATAAGAGCAGGTCTGCAGAATTACCTAGAGAACATTCTTCTTTCCAGACACTAAATCACACAATTTGCTACAATAATATATCTAAATGATGGCAGAAGCCACCAGTATGTCCAGAGAATACACCCAAGAGATAGTAAGTGGCTGAGCTACACCTGAGGAACAAACCCACTTCAAGGCAGTGCCAGGCACTGATGTTTAGCACCAGCAGCTCAGTAGTGGGGCAACTTTAATTACTTTATATAGCCAGATTAGACAGCATGGACTGTAATGTTGCAATTAGACAGGCCGAGCAGTCAGACAGCACATGCCTCTACCCACTGAGCTAGAGAAGCAACTCTATTAGCTGGCAGCAGTAATAAGAACTGTTCAGCCAATGACAGCTAAAAATGGAAAGATGTGATCCCTCACACTCACGTAATGGACTGCATCTGCCCCCTTAGAAAGCCTTCTTATAAAGAACTGACTGAAATGCAAGACCTCTTCTCTCAAAAAAACACCACTAAATAAGCACAAAGTCACAGTTGCCCAAAACCGAACTTTTCAGCAAGTTATCACAACCTTCTTATGAAAGCAATCAGCTTACCTAACACATTTTAGCCATTATTTTGTTGTGACTTTTAGTGTCTTGCCCACTTCTAGCCAGCCCTGAAGCCACATCCAGAAGTATTCTTGCTCTGCTAATTTGCCTGTCATTACATGTACCATGAGATACCAACTAAAAAAGGAACAGCTAAGGTGATATTCCTGAGTGGGGAATTGCAGGACCTGTAGTGACAAATAACTTCAATACACAAAATATTTTAATTTCAGAGAAACCCATCTTTTTCACAAAGTTAGAGCAACTTGCCCTGACCGCTTTTTCCACCTTATAAGGTCTTCCAGTAATTCATTCTGACCATGAATTATTTGCACTGCTCATTCCCTGTAATCTATGGGGTGCAACCATACCAGCAGTATTGCCTGACTTCAGTTACAGCTCAAGAAGGTCGCTGAAGTGGCAACCTTTTGATCACCCCATAGGTACATATGGGTCCACATTTTCCAAGAACCTAGGATCAGCTGAGTCCTCTATCTCTCTCTAGTAGGACATATACTGGTAACCACAAAGGAAGGTGTTTTAAGGGGAAGGTGTTTCAGTGCAGATGCCAGTAACAACAACTGTGGCAGGTGGCTTAGCTGCCTCTTTCAAAACAAGATTGGGAAGGAAATAAGATGTGAAGGAGACAGGATGAGAGGACACCAGCCATCAGCAGTTAATAAGCATTAATAGAGACTTCTCTGTCTTCTCATCTCTCTCCCATGACATAACAATATAATCCTTCTGCTTATCCAGTGTACGACAGAGAAATGTAGACCATTTTAACAATATGGTTAAGGCAAGTATAGCAGAGACGCAACTTGTATGTGATGATATTTTCCATGTCCATAAGGAGTCTCGACCCAGCTCTGGCAGGCTGATGCATTCCACCTTTTCTAAGAAAACGTTACTTGAGCATCAGGTGAATACCGCACAGGAGTGAACATACATCTGAGACTGGGTATTTCAGCAGTGCCAGGCCCCTGGCTGTCCTGGGAAGACTTCAAGTACCCAACTGCCCACATGTTCACAGGCAGCAAACACTGCAAACTGGACATAGAGACATTCACCACAGTCTGAAGGCAGTGTCAAACCCAGCTCTCTGGAAAACACCTCAAAACCAAAGCTCGCATTCCTAAGGCAGTGCATCTTGAAAGACACTGTTGCTTGAGCTGTCCAATGCTACCTGGGAACTGAAGTTAGCATAGAATCATAGAATCAGCTGGGTTGGAAAAGACCTTTAAGATCATCAAGTTCAACCATTATGCCAGGACTGCAACACCACCACTAAACTGTATCACTGAGACATCATCTACACAGTTTTTGAACACTTCCATGCACGGACTGTGATGCAAGGAAGGATCACCCCTTTCTAATTTTTATGTCCTCAGAGTGGAGGTTAGAACATGCCTATCAGGTGTAGACAGACACAGGCCACCTTGTTGCTGGCTGGTGATGCTGCCACTCCCTTATACAGTCATGCCCAGGTTACATACTTTAATGAAAGTACTGAACATGCCACATTCACCTTGTTGTCTAACTTCTTCCCAAAGTCAACAAGGTTTTAAAGAACACCGTTAAAGAAAATCATTTACAGGACTTTGATTTCTAACCCTTGGAAAAGGGTCTCAAAAAAGTGAAACAGAATTAATCCAAAAGATTCTGTTACAGTCACACATTAGAATCAAGACTTGGAAAAGCAAACTTCATTTTATGACAGAAACAGTCTGAACAGGCCCTTTGGCATGAACAAGGTTAGCTGATAAAAATACATGGTAAGACTACCTGTAATGTAGAATTGCTTAGACTTCATTTAGCATTTAAAATTGCCATTTGTCTCTTTATTTATAACACGGACAAGAATACTTTTCTAAACAGCACTGTTTAAAGCAGCGGTTTTGAGAACACTTGCATGTGTACTCTTTACAACCCATCCTGAAGTCAGAAAATATCGGGTATGTGCCTTTCACCACACCTTTTGTTCAGAGAGAATACATGCATGTGCATTCCAAGTTCTCACCAAAACCCTATTTTTTTCCCCATATTTTCCTATGATGTTTATGGAAAGCCAGATTGCTTGTTCAATACAGTTGGGGTGTGGGGAAGGGGGGAACAGCATAGACAAGCAGTCAGCAACACAGAGAAAAGGCAAGAGAGATAAAATGGACAATGTGACATTTAGTTAGATAAAAATCACATCCTGAAGATCAATACAGGAATTCTTAAGAGTTACAAGAACAAAATATTTTCCCATTGATTTCTTATTTTAAGCTATTAACAGAAAAATGGCTAAAGGTAGATACACTACAGCATCAGTGACTGTACCTCTACTGTGGACCTTTCTAAATAATATTTGCTTATAAAATTGGTTTTCACTAACAGGATAAAGACAAGAGTCACTGCGCAGACTGCCCCAGCTCAATGGTATCCAATGTCAGGGTAGGTTTTCTGTTTAAACACAGAGATGGGATGAAGCGTAGTTGCAAAAGTAAAATTCTTCTTAAGAATCCTGGTGTTCTGTGTGCTTTATTTAACGCAGGTACAGTACCTGGGTTCAACTGTTCCAATAGCAGCTTTTAGAAAGAATCATAAAAACGTTCAAATCCCCTTTTTTTGTTTAAATTGACCAAATGGCACCTATTTGCCTGAAGCAATAAAGTAGACCGTGTTCCCAAGATCAATCGATAGAAGGAAAGAGAGAGGCTGGGGTTTCAGCTGAAGTTAGGCTGCTGAATGCTGACATTATTGATTTTAGCTAGTTCAGCTGGCCTTCTAATTAAAATGTAAATTTGAGAAAGAGATTATGTCCTGACAGAAATGGTGGGATTAAGGGGAGATAAAAGCCCCTCTCAGTGAAAATTCAGAGAAAGAGCAAGCCCAGGTTTCCTCAGCTGTGTGGATTTAAACAAAATCTACCTACTTCAGATTCACTTCAGTTGAACTGAAAACACGGAGATAGAATATAAACAAGTGTTATGGACTTCAACTTCCCTGGGAAGAATGAAATAAAGTCTATTTTCTGTTTGTTGAATCGTACTCAAGCCAAATGTATGTGAGTTGTATTAGAGCAGACACTCTCCAGGGCTGTCAGGAAAATCCAGCAGTTCACGGACAGTATTTCCCCACTCACCCTCTGCTGTGCTCACAGTGGAAAAAAAATACCCTGCATGTTTTTTACTCAGGAAGCACAAGAAACTTTAGTGCTAAGTGAACAGAACTTAGAATCACAGAATGGTTTGGGTTGGAAATGACTTTAAGATCATCCAGTTCCAACCCCCTGCCATGGGCAGGAACACCTCACACCAGACTGTCTCACCCAAGGCTCTGTCCAACCTGGCCTTGAACACTGCCAGGGATGGAGCGTTTACCACCTCTTTGGGCAAACTGTGACAGTGCCTCATCACCCTCACAGTAAAGAACTTTCTCCTTATATCTAACCTGAGCTTTCCCTGTTTCAGTCTGAACCCATTACTTCTTTTCCTACCACTACAATCCCTGATGAAGAGTTCCTCTCAGGCATCCAACTTCGCAAAGCTTATTTTATATGGACTTGCAGGCCAGAGGGTTCAAGCCAATGTCTGGAGCATTGCTTCTGAACAGCTTCAGTGTCTCAGGATCAGTTCTGCTATCTGTCTCTAAGCACACAGGTGTGTGTGAACAAAATTAACACAGGTGATCATACAGCAGGAAGACTTCATCCTGTCTGAAGGTTCTGCTACTCATAGGGGATGAGATTTGAATCACGTCATCCCTGACAGATATCTGATCTTCAGGAAGCCATTACAGATTAAATGAATATTCACTTGTCTGTTTCTTGTTTGCTGTTTGTTCTTGGTGGACTTCATTTGTTCTTGTTTTAATTGTGATCAAGTTTCATCTCTACCTACCTAAAAAAATGAGGTTCTTTTCCTGTTAGTTTCCCTTCATCTGCACAAAACCCTAAAACAAGGAGAAAAAAACTCACGCTGTTAGCAACAAAACCTTAAAAGCATTCATGCAGGGATAACATTGATCAAAATTCTTACTTTCATTGTAGTACAAAACTTCCTCTTTAATTTTAAATAGACAGTTTTTTATCTTACCCTTGAACCCCACAAAACAAATTGCTCTCTGCAGCTGCTAAGGGAGGATGCTGAAATGCCAACAGTGGCTCCGGTAAATATTCTCACAGTACACACAAGCTGTATGCTCGCACAAAGCAACTTCTCACATGGACAACTGCACAACATATTAAGAGTTGTTTAAATACCCCTACTTTTTAAAAGTTGTCTTGACAACTTGGTCTTTTATAACCAGAGATTTTAAACAACCAAAAAAAGATGTCTCCAGTGCCTTTGAATGCAGCTATGCTCACCTACATTTATCTGAACTTTAAGAATTCTGCTTCGGAAATTCAAATTAAAGAAGGGTAACTATGTTAGTTAACCAGAAGCGTCCATTAACATTACCAAAGAAGTGGTAAATACTCCATCCCTGGAGTATTTAGTTCAAGGAGTATTTAATTCAAGGCCAGGTTGGACATAGCCTTGGGTGGCATGGTTTAGTGTGAGGTGTCCCTGCCCATGGTGGGGGGTTTGGAAC
>JAOEHX010052158.1:11611-29261 GCA_025448015.1 Bolborhynchus lineola | reverse complement strand
GCACATGTGCACAGTGTGAAATTTTTTGTGAAATATTGGGGTTGTCTTATTCAGATTGTATCCCTTGTGGGACAGACTGAAATATCCCAGCATCACGTTTTCTGTTCACAGCGCATTTTAATTTATTGCTAAAAACAAACCACTGGATTAATACAGTTTGTAAGCAGCATGGATCAAGATCATGGAAATATTTTAGATGATGGTTAGCTGCAGCTTTTGGTTACATATTTCAAGATTTCATTTTCTCTTTATATGTAATTTTATAACATATGATTATGCACTTCAATGGGTTTAGAGAAATATATATGGAAATAGGATCTCCATACCTAGAACAGCAAGCTGTCTTCTTCCACCTCTAACTTTACACATCTGATGCCATATAAACAAATAAAAAGAAAGGCTTGGTTTGAAGCATGGCATTTTCTTCTTCTTTCCAGTTTCAACAGGAAGTAAATAGCAGATCTGCTTTGCACTCATTCTTTTAAAAGGCTTCTCTCAATGCCCTACTTTCTGTTTTACGAGAGTCCCCTCCACCATGGCTATGTTTTCTTCTTGACACCTGGCAGTGCACAGTTGTGTGCCTCATCTTTACCCAGTTCTTCCATGATTCTGCTCGCCTTATCAGTTCTCATACCTTCTCATTTCCAAACTAAGCAACGTAATTTTCTTTCTTGTCCTGTGCAAAACCTACTACATCAACTCTCTTATTCCCAGAGAAGACTTTGAATGTTTCTGTTATCTTCCGTTTCTTATGTGAAGTGTGCTATGCTTTTCAAGGTCACTTCACTCTGCCACTTTATTTACAGGACCTTTATTTTCCATTCACTTCCAGGAATTTTTTTCTAGATCTTGAAACCTCGTTTGGGTCACTCTGTAGTCTGAATAATGTAGACCACACAGGCAGTGTTCAGATGACAAATTCATTTATTTCCCTAGCTTTTGAGGCCTCCTGAGTTACAGAGCACGGAAGAGCAGCATGGAGATCCCCGACTGCCTGCACAGAAATGGAAACCCCAACCGTTACTTCAGTGCTGCATTGCCCCCTAGAGGCCTCTCAAACGTTAAGGAATAAAACATTAACCACAGCGTTACACTCACATTCGGGAGTTTAACGTCTTTTTTGCTGTCAGTTGTTATCAGAGTATAAGATAGTTTTTGTGTGTTCACAGTATAAGCAGTGACATGCCACACAACCGAGGCCAAAATCGGTGATAGCAGTTGTATATGCTTCTAAAGTATGCAACCAGGGCTGCTGCTCCATTATGGTACGTGCTGGAGAGCATTGACATCATGTCAGTAGACAAGGCAAAGGGAACAGGTAAACCAGATGGAGAAAAGGTGAAATGTCTTGCCAAAGAGCAGTCTGCCGGTGGTGGCAGAACTGCTTCTACCCAGCTTCTCTATGTCACCAGAAGCAAGGGATTTGGATGCTGTAATGTTCAGATGATGGGATTGGGGTGTTGTTACCTTTGATTCAGATGACCCAATATGCCTTGTGAAACATCTTATGAAATCACTTGTTTGCTAAAGTGTTTTTAGGCTCATTTAACATCTCACAATTGGAAAGCTACGTTACCCAAATGCAATGAAAAATTATTTTTTAATGCACTTTTTATGCATAACTGTTGCCACCGTAATGATTAGTAGTAATCAGCTTTTGTCTTTCTTGCCACAAGAATAAAGTAATAGGAGATAGGGAAGACTTGTGAGTCATCACTTGGAATTTCCCTCTCCACCCCAGAGTGACAGGCTCCCAATCTGTCTTCACTTCCTTAAAGCCCAGCTATTTTTGTGGATTCACAACTATGAGCCATTAACCAAAATGGACCATCACATCATCCTTACAGAATGCAAATAAAAGTCATTGAGAACTGCATCTCTCCCTAGTTGTAGCTCTGCTTCCCTGTTCTGACTATATGCTCAGAACTGCCAAATCTCATGCACAAAGTGGAAGAATCACTTATTTGGCATCTGTCTCACATACTATCACTGTGCTTGTAATTTAGCATTTGCACCCCTGACATGGTGAGGTCATGAAGAGGCAAGCACTGCAGCAGCACTGGGCTTATATGCAGGTCTGCTATACATGTCCTAAGAGAAGCAGCAGGGAGCATGGTATTGCATGACTTGACATAACACCTCTTTCAAGGTAGGTGAAACCTGCCTAGAAAGACAGTGCATTTCCATTATGTGCTGTAAAACTATGAATACTAACCAGGTTTAGCAAATTGCTGCTGAAGAGATCACTGTGTTTGAAGGGGTTTCCTGTAGAAGAATAAATGGATGTGATGTAATCTCAAGTAGGAAAGAGGGTGACAGCACTCCTCCAAAACCCTGCAGCAAAACTTCTCTCCTAGCCTTCTGCTGTGTAGGCACAAGTATAGATATTGCATTCTCTGTTAAGATGCTGCATCTGTCTTCCTTATGGCATGACTGACTTAATTCCACACTACAGCTTATGGTTCCCTTTCCACATTTCTAAGCTACACATCAAATAAATACTTTTCATCTTTCTGGACAACTTATTCAGTCCTGTCTCTTCATCAGTTTTTGTTCTTCCTAAAATTTCCCTATTTGTATTCTCCACCCCATGTTTTTTATCTTCCACTTTTATCTTGTTCTCTGTCCTTTTCTGCATCACAGTACTGTCCTAAATACTTAAGTTGATCTTTTGCCTTTGAAGTAACAGGCCACAATTATAGCTTGTGTAGATCATCTTGATCTATGTCTATTTCAGTGCTTCTTTTTGCATTTACAATAATCTTTATCTAATGAAGCTTAAAAGTCCTGAATTTTCTAGCTCTTTCCATCCCATTTAGTCCTCTGGGCATTGCTGAATTTGGTTTTGCAGTTGGTTTTTTTCCTTCTATTTCTAGTTCTTTTCTGATGATCCATTTGGATAGTAAGTGTTTCAAATATTTACTAATCTGAAACCATTTCTAAGTTCTACTTTTATCTCATGCCAATTTTCAGTTAATGATTTCAGCCCTGCATGTATATACACTGAAAGTGGATAGCCCTTCTGCCACAGTAGACTTGTTTCAGTGAGGATTTGACTGTGGCTGATTCAAACCTCGGCTTGATTTCCGCTAGTTCTTCTTGCTTTATCAGTGCCAGTGAGTGCATATCTTTTCAGAGTAGTTGATCTCTGTCGATTCATATTTTATTACTATGCTGTATCTTAGGCTGGGTTTTAATACCACATTTGATCTTGCTGTGTACTCTTTTCCTTCAGCTCCTTCCCAATTAACACACACCCTGATTCTTCAAACATTCCCTTTCCTTTTTATCTATTGGGTTATTCATCAGGGATGTTATTCCTCCTTTGTTTGGTCGTTTGGGTTGGTTGAAAGATCTTTCGGCGTCATTCATCTTTTGAGTGTGCTGACTTGGGACTTTGATAAGGCAAGACACACATGCTGCTGGCTTACACTTGGCTCAATGTCACATTAAAAATTGAAGCCTCATTAATACAAAGATGAGAGAGCACTCCTTGTTCTTTCAATAAAGCAAGTTAGGAGGGCTTTAATGTCATGACTATACTGCTCAACAGAAAATTAATTATTTGTTCAGTGGCACTGGCAAATTCTGATTTCCCATTAATCTGCTGGGCACACAAAAAAAGAATGAGAACACAGTTGCATCCCTTCCTCCAGCAATGAGCTGCCTTCTTTAACCTGGGTTCAGTAGTCTGTTTCTTTCCTGAGACAACCAGTGTGAGAGTCAGCCAGCCCTCATCTAAGGAAAAGGTGGTTTTGTCCAGTGGATGTGTGCCCCCCACAAAGTACCCTGAGACTATTTATTTGGGTTATTTCCCTTGTAAAAGACTGAAATGACTACATAATCTCCAGGGTGCAGGCATTATCATGTGCTTATTTGACATGACCTGCACAGATTTATCAGCAGCAGATGGTACTCTTCATACTAAGATCTGTTACTTTTTTTCACTACTAATGCAACACAAATTGTCATCAACCCAAATCAGTTAGTGCTGCAAGCACTGCTTGCAGAGAAATGCTCAGCGTCTGACTTGTTTGGCTATGCAGCAAACTCATCTTTCCTGGTTTAGCAGCAGTCTTAATACAAAGATTTCCAAGTGCTTGTTACATAGGCAATGACACCAGCAACCACACTGAACGCTTTTGATCCTAACATTTCTAAATCTGCACTCAGAGCTTTATTAAAACAGACCAATAAATGGTCTAGGAACTTCTACAGGGTAAAATAGCTTCTTTATTTAGAAGTGGAAACTGTGTAAGATTTTCTAAACAAATAGTTCTTAACATGCCAGGAAGATGCCTGCTTAAGTAGCTGGAAAAATGTTTTCAGTAAACAACTTGCTGCTTGTCTAAGAGTAACTTTGCAGTGTAAGCTCAATATTAATTTTCTGTAGAAGTAGCTCATCTTTATCACTTAGCTTCAGCATTCCAAAAAGAAATTGTTTCCATAATCTGTCAAAAGAGTTTATGGGCCATTATTACTTTAAATGGCAAGTAAGAAAAGAACAAACAAGACTCAAGTCTGTGAAATTTATGCTAAAGATATGAATTTCTGGTTATAATCCACAGTAGTTGCTAGATTTTGTTTTCTGTCTATAGACAAAGATCAAGTTCTCCATACAAGTATTTCCATGACAAGACAACTGATTCACAGTGTGAAACTGTGGTAGAGAGAAGAAATTATTTCAGCCTAATATATTTGCAACAGCACATTCAGAAATATGAAAATAGGTCCATTGAAACATTTGAATGGGTACAGTTACAGTGTTTGCAAACAACACAGAACATGGAGGCTTAACTGATACTCGTGATAATTTACCAAATGCATGGGATGGGTCAATCCTAATACAGTATTTAAGATTTTAGCAAAGAATTCTGTCATGCGATTTTTATTATTTTTTTAAAGGCAGCTAAAACAACCAAAGTTGTTTGTTTGCTTTCTTCTCTAACCTCTTTATTTACCCTCATCCTTCAGAAGCTGTGTGTGACATGCAGTATCTCATTGTCCAGGAAGCTGGATGTCTTTATAAGCACTGCCTCTTCTGGCACTGTGGAGCAGCGGTATTTCCACAAGAAGCAATGTCTCTGTACCTGCAGCAGTCTTTTTAGCATTGAAACGGTCTCTCACCACTGTAGCTTCAACCTCTGGAAATAGGCCAAAATGTATCTAATGTAGCACATGAGCTGCACAATGCTATTTGTGGTAATACTATGCAGAGGTCACCCTTGCCGTACTTTGATCAAGTATTGGAGGGAAATGGGATTGGTTTTGTTCTGGCTACCCAAGTGTGCTCTCTGGAAGCCTAACTGGATGAAGCGAAAACGTGCCTCTTCTATATTGACAGTGAACTAAAGAAATACTTTCACATACCCTTCATCAAAGGGTATGTGAACCATCAAAGGGTATGTACCCTTCAAAGCTGCTGCTGAATTGCCTGAGAGATTATCATACTTACTTAGATAGTCATAAATGAGACACTTAGCAATCAGTATTTGGAACCCAGTCAGAACTCTAAGACTTCACACTGCAGTGTGGATGAGATTTTTTTCATTTTCTAAAGTGTTATAGAGAATGATGACATTGTCATAAATAGGAAAATCTCAAATATTGGAGTAGAGCTAGGTATAAAGTCCTGAAGGAGTACTTTGCAGATTCCAAAATAGAGATTTCGCTTTAATGATTCACCTGGCTGTGACAGCTGATGTGCATGAGGGTAGAGCAGAGTCTCTCTGCGGTGCAGCTGTGCCAGCTTTCCAGCACTATCAGGCATAAACCTTGTCTCTTCCAGTAAAGTAAGTGTCAAAGAGAACAATCATGGTAAAGTTGGTTTATGTGCACATTTTTGGGTACGTTAATCTTTCAGTTTTCTGTAATTCATACCTAATACATGTTCATGAATGCCACCTTATACATTTATAAAATCCTATTTTCCTGTTGCATTTGAATTCAGCCTATATAATGGAAAGTAAGACAGCAAATACATTCTGTTCTGATTCACCTTTTTCTGGCTGAGAAGAAGCAAACCTTTTATCATCATCTCATGTATTATTACTATCAAGTTTCTGAAGTGTACACTAAGATTGTAGACTGCTGTACTGCACACAACTTCCAGAAATGGTAAAAGACTTAGTATCTGCTTTGTCTGTGTCTGAGGATTCAAGAAGTGTCTGTTTCTGCATTGCTTATAGGACTAAATCCTTAGGAACAAAATCCAAATCAGATTTTGAATGTAATTAGTAACAAAAGAGTAGCAAAATAATTTTGGGGGAGGAGATTATATTCTTAATTTGTAGCCCACTTTATTTGATATTAATATCTTTTTCTACCAGTCTGTTCTGTGATATTCAGTAGCATCATGATATTCATGTATCATTTTGTCCATATACTATTTACAGAACCCTAGTAAGTTGGGTTTTTTTAAAAATGTACTACTTTTGAACTGTAATTGGTTGTTTGAACTGTTTAATATGATTGTACCACGAAAGCAAATAAACTTTGTAAAATTTCATGAAGAATAGGTTCTTATGGAAATTGCATGTCAGGAGGAAGACCTGAAAAATTAAGTAATTTGTAGTTCTAAGGAATATGCAACCTTTCACTTTAAAGTTTTTATTGAAAGGATGATATATGAAGAAATCAAAAATATCTGGATGCAGAAAGGCACAGTGTCATAAAGGACAGAGAGTAACTGGAGAAAGATACTCTCCAAAAATGACACCATGTTGTACTGGAATTGCCTTTCAGTGGCAATTTATCAGTTATGTTGAGTAAAAAGCCTTGGAAGCTCAACTTAGGCTATAAGAGAGTATTATTTCCATTTCATGCATCATCATGACAGATTGAGAACATAAAATATCAAATTACTTTTGGATGCATTTGCATAACTCTGCAGCCTGTAGTGATGTAGCACTGTTTTATCTGCCTAGATAATTCAAGGTGGTTTTGTTTACAAAATATCCCCTGGATTTCACATTTTCATTATGCGTCTTTCATCTTGGGCTCTCTTGGCAGGTGTAAATGGAATACAACATACAAAAGAACTGGGTTTGACAGTAAAAGCAGCAAAATCACTCCGAAAGCACCAGGGAAAAAAAGAAAAAAATGCTATTCAGCTGAATTTGGTGTGAAAATTGCAGTATTAGTTATGCAAACTAGACAAATCATTTAACAAATCAGTAGGCTCAACTTCCACATAACTGTAGCTCTCACCTAAGAAATGTCTTCTGAAAAAAGAAAGAACTAGCAAAAATTTCCTTTCAGTTTTGCAGTCAAAACTCTGGTTTCCTTCCCATAAGACTATCTGGACTGTCTTTGAGTCATTTTTGTTTGTTTTTTTTTTTTTTTAAAGGAAGCTTTCACTGATAAAGATCTGCAGAGCAGCAGAGATGTCATGTGAAATCTTAATTTGCTCCTCTGATAACTTGCAAATTTACATTGTTTTGTGTCTGTCTGTCTATTCTGTCCCCAGGGTCAGTGGACTTTCTCCTTTCATGGGAGACAATGACAACGAAACCCTAGCCAATGTTACCTCAGCAACGTGGGACTTTGATGATGAGGCTTTTGATGAAATCTCTGATGATGCCAAGGACTTTATCAGCAATCTACTAAAGAAAGATATGAAGTAAAGCTGTCAGACTCGATACACTTTCTATGTTTGCATTTAGTGGAACTTGCCATTCTTGTTTCCCCACTGTGAATTTCAATGTTGATGCAGGCACCTCTAGTGATACTTTATAAGCTCTGTGTGCCTGTGTGTCTCTGTGTGCAGCTCTCGTTTGTATTATATGCAGGTTGCAGGGTCTGAATGTAATACTTCCTTTTAATCGCCTGCTCATTCTGCTTTTCTCTTCCCTCGAGCAAGATGCACACTGAGGTTTTGTGTGGCTACTGTGATCTTCACTGTTGTGTGATACAGATTCCTGCATGACACATCTTGATCTGAATGGGTTTCAATTTTACCAGATTTATTTCCATGTGTTGCTTTTAAGTTCAGTCCCTGCGAGTAGGCAGCTTTCCTACAAACCTAGTAATTGGGCAAGAAAAAAAAAATCAGAGTGGGAAGTCTTCTTTACAGCAGACTCTGAACAAAGAAGGGAAGAATACATACTTCTTCCAACAAGTCTGCAATCAGATGGTTGGAGAACAGAGGATTATTTATCTGTGTACCATGAACAAAGTAAAGAATAGGTGTGGCTTGAGTAGAGATTTGGACATTACTGTTTTGTTAAATGTTCGGGGCTGCAAAGAATGAGGGTATCAAGTGATGGGAAATGGGAAATCTCTGTAAGTGAAGGAGAAGAGATCTGGGACAGGGTTCTGCCAGCATGAGGCAGCTGAATCATTGCCACTGTGGCTCTGCTGTATGTGTTCCATGCCTAAAACATATGTCTTTTCGTGCTTTGTTTTATAATGTTTTATTAACACTTAAAAATGCACAGTTTTCTCTCAGAAAAATGTACAGAAATTGTGGAAGTGAGTTTAAGAAATAAGCATGGCTGGGAAAGCAGTGCCATGTGATCTGTGTTGCTAAATTTAGGATACAGAAAAATCAGCTTTTGTAAAAGAGAGAGCAAAATAAAGCTACAGCAGGTAGGTTCAGCTGTGGTTAATGGCAACACTGACCAGTCTTTTTATATAAAAACAGGAGTCGCTTAAATTGTACTCAGTGTCTTCAGCATCCTTGGCTGCAAAAAGACACCAAAACCATGGAAGCCAAAAAACTTTCCAAAGATAGGATGAAGAAATATATGGCCAGAAGAAAATGGCAGGTAATGAAGAGGACATAGAATTGAACTTGTTATCCTAATAAGTCTCTTTATTTCTAATGTTTATAATTCTGAGAAACATGTCATGCCAGGTGGTTTCTGTTGCTGGTGAAAACTCAAGAGTATGAATGCAGGTTTCGTTTCTCCAGGCGAGCAGTAGACGAGTGCATGGCTCCATACATATAATGTGATTATTCCACTTTGAGCTACAGGCATCTGAGTTGAAGTGTAGTTTTATCTGTTCTTTTGGGGATCTGGCCATCTCTTCTCCCTGCCCTCTCCATGCCACTGAGGGCTGGGGAATTAAATTATCCTTAATAAACCTGAGCAGCTAGCGAAAAGCTTATCCACCTGGCCTCTTTAAAGCAACCTCATTTTGTGCTAGTTTCATTCTCCTAAGCCAGTAATTCTGTCCTGTTGGAGCAGCAAGCTTCTCATGGATTTGGTCAAATTGGTTTAATAATTTTCTTTGACATATTTGGTCTTCATATCTTCTTTTTTCTTAATGCTGAAACTGTTGTAGCAGGTCGATCTGTGCCATTCTGATAGCTAGGAGAGTTGTAGGAAATCCTGCATCCAGCCTTTTGAGTAGCCTACAAAACATTCAATTACATAAATCTGCCTTACATTTCCTCTTACATTCTACTGTACATGTTTCTTAGGAGCTCATGCAAGCTGTACAAAAACACATGTGTCTGTAGTGCAAGCATATTCTAGTATCCTGGTGGTTGATTCTCGAGCCTGTCGGGGTCTGCTTCCATCATGTAGATGGTACTTTCATTCACTTCATATTAGCTGGTTATTCATCCTTGATGAAACTCAGTCCAGCCTATATGGCTGTTGAGAAAGCTGTCCGCCACTAGAGTGAAGTTCCAGTTAAACAGGACATAGCTTTTTTGCTGGCCCTCCTCTCGCACAGTGCGCTTTATCCGCAGCTAAGAGACATTCATTTAGGTATGAGTTCATCAGAGGAAGTTTATATCTGCAACTAAATTTGGTAATTCAGACCAGCCTGCTCTGTCTCTCCTAAAACAACAGAGCTATATATAAGCAGTTTGTCCAACAATTCCAGTGAGGTTTGCAGACATCCCAGATAATTTGTCCGAAGCACAATTGTTACAGAAAATCACATGCCTGTTGGATTGGATTGATCAGAAGCCTTTTATGTTATGTCTTAGAAAACGGGCCATGCTGTCCGAGCAATAGGAAGACTTTCGTCCATGGCAATGATTTCTGGTATGAGTGGGAGGAAGGCCTCTGGGAGCTCGCCCACCAGCCCTATAAATGCAGACAAAGTAGAGAATGAAGGTAAGGAATTTTGCTGCACCCTATTTTTACCTCTCTCTGAATCAGTCTTACTAAAACTTATAGCAAAATGCTAGAGACCAATCAGCAAGTTAGTTATTCCTGCACGCTCTCTCTCGCTCTTTTTCTTTCTTCCCCCCCCCCCCATTTTCCTTTTTTTTTAAGAAATTATTAAAAAAAACCATTGTTTTCATATTGTTCTGCTATTGAAAATGCTCCTATATAAGTACAGGCAGTAAATTCTTGCCTTTTTAAAGCCAAAGAATTGAGGCAGGTTTGTCAGCTGCACATTCTGTCAGTTTGAGAATGCATGTTTATATAAAGATTACAGTGATGTATTGCCTTCTCATGCAAGAAAGCAAGCAATGAAGTTTTAACACTTGCTGTAACCAAGACATGTACTTTGCATTAACCATGCTCCTCACACAGGGGCATATTAAGAAAAAAACCCAATATGTCTACATTATTCCCTTAGGTGCCCATTTGAAATGTGGATTGGTGGTGTGCAACAGTCGGAAATGCAAATGTGTGACACTTCTGAAAATTAAGCAAGTCACATTGACATATCCACATAGACTGTGGGCCTGACACAAGCTGAACTCGCTGCTTCTCTGACTAGCAAAAGTCCAGATTTGGTTACAAGCAAATTCAAGGAAAAAATAGAGATGATTTGTAGCGTGGTGTCCTGCATTTCAATTTCTTTCTATTTATGGCCTGGATCTTTGTCCAGCTGCAGAAGATTGGCACAGAACTAAGCAGCTAATGCCCTCACTATCGCATTAGCCTTACAGAATTAAGTAAAATAAAAGATGCTTTCATTACCAGCTGGTAATTAAAAACTAAAATACATCTTTTTGAGAACATGCCCTGTAAAATCATTAACTGTCTCTTCCCTCTTCTCCAGATGCTTTCCTTGAAGAAGTGGCTGAAGAAAAGCCCCATGTAAAGCCATATTTTACTAAAAAAATCCTTGACATGGAGGTTGTAGAAGGAAGTGCTGCTAGATTTGACTGCAAAATTGAAGGTACTTAGATTAGCATATCTGTTTCTTTTTGTCCTTCCTTGCCAGCTTTCTGCATTGTTCTGCTGTTTAACTTTTTTGAAAGATTTTCTTCTATTTTATTGTTGAGTTGGTGCCATGTTGCTTTTATCTGCATGTCACAGCATGAATGCTGTACAGCAACAGAAATTAGTCAGAGCTGCAAGGGCTTGTTCTGTGCTTGCCACAGAACAGCGGACTCCAAAAATCAATGTGTGAATGACGAATTCAGCATAGCAAGTAGGAACAGTAAGATGATTTTTGAGGGCAGAAACAGTAAAACAAGTTGCAATGTAGTACTATAAAAATGCAAAAGTATACTGTTAGAGAATGCTAACCAGAAACCAAGAATAAGCTGGAAGACACTTGTCTGAAATGACAGACAAGTTTCAGGTGACCTCAAGATAATTGTAAGCCACACAGACCTTGTATTACACCCAAAGAGCTCCCTAACAGTGTATTTGCATGAGAAGGAGCAACAGTATCATTGTGCTGGTTACAAAAGTAACATCTAGAAAATACTGCACTGTTGTGCAGGGTTTTTAACTTACAAGTTCAAGAAAGAAAACTCAGACTGGAATATGCAGATAGGAAGAGTAAGCTTATGAGAAGGCAGTTAAGGAGCTTGGGCTGGGTCAGCTGAGCAATCTGAAGGCCAAGACTGCCAGCACTTCTCTTGCAATGCAATTGAAGCTGCTGTGTGGATGCTGTATGGATGGAAACTAGCAATTAGTAAGAGAAGAGCTGTTAAAACAAAATGAATAGTCAGTACCATACTGCATGTGTTTTAGACAATTTCTACTCCTAAAACAAGGTTCAGAAACTGCCTCACTGACCTTCTGCTTGTTTGTTTCTGTGCCCCTAATGTCTTTCACTGCCTGTGTTTCCCACCTCACATCGGAGATGTGAGGATGGATTATTGTTGCTGATGGATGCTCAGCGTGAGGGGTATGTGCCTAACTACTGCATGGAATAAAATATATAGATGTACCATGCTGATGTTCCAATCTTTCCAGTGTATTGCTATAATCTTCATGGTGTATTAGGGATTATTTCTGCTCTGTGGGAAGCCATCCTACCATCACAGACTAGAACTCGGCAGAGGCAACAAGCCTTCAGTTCGTTTCATCAGCCAAGAGTACTGTATAAGGGACTGTTCTCCAGCATGTACTGTACAGTCCTGCTCTGGAGGCTTTGAGTACAGCAAACCATTTGCTTCACACAAGGTTCCAAAACTCCTGTTGAGATGCATAATCAAAATGCTTTTCTTTGACTCCCTTGCTTATCCTGATAAACACAGACAGAAATGGGAGTGCCACGATCACTGTACAGGACTGTAGGAGGAGGAAGATTCAGAATAGCCACAACAAAGCAACTCGAGAAGGATATTAAATTGTCCAAAACACCTTACCCTTGAAATTCTAGACCTTGGTGTTGGGAACTGTGGTTTCCACAAAAGTTGCAATGTCAGGTAAGCCTCAAATACGCTGTCAGGAGTCCCTCACTGGTGGCTGTCCCAGACACACACAAAGCTGTCTGCAGTCACTGCTAAAGTAGCGGAAAGATGAATCCAGTGAGTACCACAGTGCTAGCTTTCAATTTTTTGCTTTTCATAATAAAGTTGTTTCAGGTAAATGTGAAGTAAAAGCACCTCACATCATCTACATTTATCTTAAATAGAATTCAATGAAATATTTGTGTATCAGCATGCTGGCATGTCCATACACAGAACTTAAAGTAACAACCAATTACATCTCATTCATTGTAATTGCTGTTCTCTGCACTTCTGCAGGCTATCCTGACCCTGAGGTAATGTGGTACAAAGATGACCAGCCTGTCAAGGAATCCCGTCACTTCCAGATAGATTATGATGAGGATGGGAACTGTTCTTTGACTATTTCTGAAGTATGTGGGGACGATGATGCCAAATACACCTGCAAAGCTGTCAACAGCCTTGGGGAAGCCACATGCACCGCAGAACTCCTCGTGGAAACAATGGCAAAAGAAGGAGAAGATGAAGATGAAGAGGAGGAAGAATGAAACAAGGCTCAAAGGAAAAAAAATAGAATAAAATTATATTTAAAGACTATAAGGTTCAGAAAAACAAGTTATCAAAAGCACCTTGTGTGATACATAGGTCTTTGAGGAGGTGTTTTTTCAGCATGATCAGTTGATACCTGTTTGCTTTCTCTATGGGCATTAATTCAAATCAACAGGTGATTAAAGTTGCTAGCATGATTGCATTTACCTTAAGCAAGTCATCAGCTAAGTTGCCCAGTCAATTTTAAATCAAATGTATGGAAAATAAGTCTACAGTTATATTCTGAACATGTTAAACAGCCTGTTTACTGAAGCTCACTGCTCTACACCATCACTTTCCTCAGCCAAAACTGCAGTTAAGTCGGCTCCCCAAGATCTACTTTGCAAGGAATCATCTGCCAGACATACAGGGAATCTAAACAGTCCTAGGAAACAGGCTGCTCCCTGAGCAGTGTCTTCTGTAAGGGAAGGTCTGGCACAGCCTGCACAGCCATTTGTACATTGGTAGGGTTCATTTCTCATTCGTGTCAAACGGAATTTCAGAGTCCTAACTTGAACCATATTTACTGCCCTTTCTCAGTGTGCTGTTAGTGCTGCTGTAACACTGGCTGAAGTTAAACATCCAGGTGGTCTCCTGAGACACTGCTGATCCTGCTTGTAACCAGCTGATCCCACCTTGTTGCCTTTTCCTCACAGAACCTGTCACTTCAGTGCAGTTACAGCTGCCTACTGAAGGAACAGACTGAGATCACAAGGACTGCAAATATTTCCTGTTGTTCTGGTCAGTCTAATCATGACTTATGATTCATATGTATGCTGCTGTGAAAAAACAGGTTATTGCACAATGTGTGACTTCTATGTGCATGTGTGCGAATGGAATCCCAGCTTAGTTATAGTTTTACTTGCATTTATTTGGTGATTGCAAAACAGATTTCAACTGATGATAAGCTGGAAACTCCCACAGATTTTTGGAGTAGCCAAAAAGATAGCAGCCTGGATTACAAACTCCTTTATACTTAGCAGTTTCCAAAGAATCTTAACCTATATAGGACCTATTCCTACTTTATGAGCTTGACTGTCTTGTTTTTGTCGTGAACCTGCACCAGTAAGGCTGCTGAATTTTTTTCAAAAATGCAGAAAACCAAAACCAAATGGAAACACCCAAACCCCAGGGTTTTTCTCAGCAATGGTTAATGCACTCAAATTTAGTAACTTTGCTTTCTTTTCACAGTATTGGCACTTTTTAATTTTTGTTGTTGTTGTTGTTCAGAGGTAATATCAGAGCCTGCAAAGTGATATGCATAATCCAAACCAGCGTGTCTTATATCTACGTATCGTTCCCAAAGTGATTTTTTTTTCTTTTCCACTTTCTGTGTGTAAAGTGCAACCGTTTGCATTTCCAAGGTTACCTCTTCTAAAAAAGCCATTACTTTAACTCCTCACCAGTAAGTAGTCAGTGTACTTTCATACAGGTGTGTACAATATCAGCCTTAGCTTGTTTGATATTACCTAGTTGTGTATGTTTCATATGATTTGCTCTTCTACATTCAAAGCTCAACTAATGTGGATGACACGGTGGGTTTTAACTGCTTTAATCTTTGTTGCTAAGTTCAGATTGCCAGCATGTCTTTTCTTTTTGACTGATGAAAACCTCGTTATACTAAACACAGTATTGCCACAACTCCTTATACAGAAAGGTTTTGAATCTGATTTAGAGCATCCAGAGCTTTTCACACTTTTTTATGTTTTAGGCAACAATGGGCTGTATTTTGTACCTTAATAAAAATATGCTAATGTTCTCCCAGTTTGTTAAACCATCAGAATTGCAAAGATGAGAACGCTACGGCTGTAGTTACTCACAGTTCCTAAATAAATAATACCACAAAGCATGCTCCTTGTATACTCTATTGCAGGCGTCACTGTGTTCATGCTGGCTAAGCCTATCAGTACCCTTGGTCTTCTGTTCTGTCCTGAGAGCACCTTGATGCACAAATGGACCAGGTGGTAACAGGGAAACCCTCTTGATCTTGGTGGTGCTGCTGCGCTTTCCCTACCCTGACAGCCCAGGCAAGCTATGTGCAGAGGCTGCTTGGTCCAAGTGCCATGAGGTCCAACCTGACTGTAGGCACCGGCACCGGCTGTAGCCATGTGCTCTGCCACACAGCTCCAGCCTCATCACATCCTTTGCAATGGACAGAAGTGTAAATGCGGATAGGACATCACAACAGCTGTAGTTTTCTCTGACAGCTAAGAATTCTCTTAAGGTGGGGAAAGGTATAGTTTGAAAATACTGTTAAAAGCAAAAGGGAAAATAATCAGGGAAACCTTAAGGTAGATGTGTACTTATACCAGTGCTCCAAAAGATCATAGACATGAAGATACTTTACATAAATACACTTGTGCTGCATTTATGTGGACTTCTTCTGATGCACAGTCCAAGACACCATGGACCATGCAGAACCACACAAAAACTCCCTAAAGCTAAGACTGTGAAATATCCTGCATGTAGGAACATGTTTCTTGAGCAAAATTTCAGCCCTTGAGATAGTCACCCATGCAAGATGTGCCCTGTCCTGTGAATGCACCTACCCTTACCCACTGATTGCTGGTTTCTAGGCAGGTAGGGATGCACGTAATGCAGCAAAAGATGCAGCTCTGAGGACTTGGTCTGTGGGCACATGTTCTGTGTATCACACCCCACAGACTCAGTATTGAAGTTTCTGCACAGTTTTTCTGCTCCCGACCTTCATTTACTAGTCCTTTCACATCCCACTGGCTATTAACTCCTGATTTTAATTTGTCCCTAAGGATATAATTACCTAACCATCTCCCTGTTGCCTCCTATTTACATCCTTTCTCATCTGCAGGAAACTATGACCTGTACTTGAAAAATGTGATATATACCTAATTCAACTCTGAGCAATTGACTCCAACCTGTATTTGACATTGAATTTTCTTTTTGAAAAATAAGATTCTACTTCCACTGAAGAAGGGTCTCCTATATGCTTGAAATCCTGTCTCATTTTGCCAGCTGCCCTTAGTGGTCTAACAAAAGGTATTTCTTCTTCCTACAAACCTGGTTGTGCTCATGTAATGCTTCCAGAAAGCCATATCTGGGTGAGGTTGGGTTGAAACACTCCCCAGTAGCAGAGGTCATGCAAGACGCTGGTACTGCATGCCATGGGCTGCTTTGTTCTTCTTGTATCTCTTCTGTACAAAATTCGACATTGAAAATTTGGGGCTGGTCACTGCTTTTCCGTACTCAGGTTTCTGAACTTAATTCAGAAACTTAATTTGCTTAATCACAGGCCTACCCAACTGCCCAAGTCTATTTTGGCATATTTCTGGTTGATGGAGAGGCCTTTGCTAATTGTACGTGTGGCACGTGGAGACTTTAGTGTCACTGTTTCTCTCTGCACACAAGGATGACAGCACAGCACTTCGTGGCTCATGTCTCTGTAGTGTCAGACTTTTAAATTGTATAAAGTATTTCTAGTTGCATACATGAATAATGTATGATCCTAAATTTTTTCCATTTCATACATGTATTTCATGCATTTTCTCTAATGCATGTCTCTCTGAAATTTGGCATATTTATTGAAACTTTGCACCAAAACATTGCTGTTTGAAATTCTTGTAAATCATCTTTGACTTTTGAGTGCTACTGACTGCAAGAGATGTCCATGAACACCACAGATCTGTTAGGCCACATAAATACTTCTGTGAAGTCAGAATTTACTGGACAGGGAGGGAGGCTTATGCTGTTACTGTGCATCGCTCACAAAGGAACTGCATCATAACCAGCAACCAAAGTATATAAAGAATGGTTTCTGGATGTTGAGAAGTAACTACACAAAGTACTTACAATTTCGGGGAGTTGGGGGAGGGAGAAGGAAACTTAAATAATCTTTTCATGGTGACTCTTTGGGAAGGGAGTTCTAGCTCTATCTCCTGTGAAGAGGCTGCTTGAATTTGTGTTGCTGTGGAAGTAACGCTACACGGCTTTTTTGCCTTTACATGGAACTTCAGCAAAACCCACGTTACAGCTCCGACTGCACTCAGCTTCACCGGTTAACTGTAGAAGTGACGAAAACCTACCGAGCATTCCTAAAATAACCTCAGACAGCTAACGCTACTCATTCTTCTAAGGACGTGACTGCCGAATTTCTTCCTGCAGTAGTAAGCTCGCCGAGGGGCACTTGCAACCTGCTCTAAAATGCGACCGCAAAGGCCGTTTATCCCGGCCTCCCCACACAGCCCGACCGGGCGGGCACGGACAACTCCATTCTGTAGGCACCAGAGGACCCCGCCGCGGCCCGCGGGCTCGCCGGCGGTGAGATTGCGGCACTTCCCCCGGTCCCGACCCTAAAAGCGCGGAGGGAGGGCCGCGGCCGCGGCACCGCGCTGAGCTCCCCCCCGGCGCTGGGCGGGCGGTCAAACAGCTGCGCGGAAGATCCTGCCCGCCTCCAAGATGGCGGCCGCGGCAGCAGCTGCGGAAGCC
>JAOEHX010052158.1:0-11511 GCA_025448015.1 Bolborhynchus lineola | reverse complement strand
AGCGCGAAAGGCGGGGAGCTCCGGGGGAGAGCGAGGGGAGGCCGCCGGAGCGCCGTAACATGGCGGCGTCTGGCAGTGGTAGCAGCCGGGCGGATAACGGCTACAGCAGCCAGCAGCCGCGGCGGAGGAAGGGCCCGGGTGCCCTGGCCACGGCCTACCTTGTTATCTACAACGTGGTGATGACGGCGGGGTAAGGACGTGTGAGGGAACCACCCGGTGCGGCCGATGGCGGGGGGTCCCTCTGGCAGGGGAGGGCCACCCGCCTGCGCCCTCCTTCGCGCCGCATCCGTCTCCTGAGGCCGCCGCCTTCCCCCGCATTGGGGAAACTTTCGCTGCCTGACGGGGCTCGGCGGGGCCCGTCCCGTCGGAAGCGGCGTCCCTCGAGAGCGGGGCTCCGCGATGTGCCCGGACGGCTGCCGGAGGGAGCCTGCGGGCTCGGGTGTCTCTGCTCGGACGGGCTGGGGCTGTGTATGCCTGTACGCGCGTGTGTGTGCATGTACCCATGTTCGTGCCCGCCGTGCGCGCGGGTCGGGCTGGCGGCCGGGGCTGGCTGGGAAAGGAGCCCCGCTGCGGCTCGAGGAGCTGGACTAGCCGAACTGATCGGTCTCTCTGTG
Source organism: Bolborhynchus lineola (assembly GCA_025448015.1). Taxonomy (NCBI): domain Eukaryota; kingdom Metazoa; phylum Chordata; class Aves; order Psittaciformes; family Psittacidae; genus Bolborhynchus; species Bolborhynchus lineola. The sequence goes on along the minus strand of JAOEHX010052158.1, from coordinate 10,897 downwards.
GCTGCCCCTTTCGTCTGCCCCGTTCTCCCGTACAGTGCGCAGCCCTGGTGCTCCCTCGTGCTGTCACTCGTCACGCCTTACGCTGTCGATAACCCTGAAAAAGCACGACTAAGGACCTCTCTCCGTGCTTCTCATGATGTAGGGGATCCCGCCTGGGCTCCTCCGGTACGTAAGGCTGCTGTGCTTGCTTTCGCGTTTCTCTCCGCACACTATAACGATATCCCGGAGATGGCAAGGATCCGCTGTCGGCGAGTTACCGCGGAGCATGTCCCTGGTGCTGCCCGTGCCCTGCCCGTGCTGGGTGTGAGCCCGCTCTGCACTGCCCGACTCCGTCTGCGGCATATCCTCCTCGCGCCCCTTCCAGGACGCATTAAGTGGAGCAGCGCAAGTGTGTGTTCTTTGAGAACTGCGTTTTATAATCTACACCTTAATTTCCTCTGCAACAGTTTGCTTATCTAGCTGATGGCATAGATCGCTGTTGTGGCCTCACCACACCTGTGGTGTGGATTCCAGCAGTTTTCAGTGTAGAGGTGAGCCTAAATGCAGGGATTTAGCCACCCTGCAGAGCAGTTATCCTTTAGAGCCGTGTGAGATTGCCCCACAAGCCCTTTCATCTGCTACATACTTAGGTTGAAGGGGGAAGCTGCTGCCTGTGGTGTGTGAACTCCAAGGCCTGCTAGATGCTCTGTTCTTGCCCTGTAGTAAAATAGAGACTTGGGTCCATTGGTGTGTGCTCTGGTGTGTTCTTAGGCACAAAAATAAAAATAGCAGCAACTGGGGACTCTCAAGATAAAGGAAACTTAGGAGACTTTTTCTTTTTCTTTTTCTTTTTTTTTTTTTTTTTTTTTTTTTTTTTTTTTTTGAGGCTGTATTGGAATCCAGATAAAAATAAAACCATCCTTTGAAAAATTGAGGATATTTGGGTGCAAGGAGAAAAGAGGCTTTAAAATGGATCATGATAAGCCTGTTTTCCACTAGATAAATCCTGGCAGGCAAGGAGTCGGGTGAACAGAACAGGCTCACTATTTTTGGGGAAGATTAGTAAAGAATTAATATAGATACAATTTTTTTTGATAAGGTAACTTGCCATGCTATCTTTGCTGGTGACAGCTGGTGCTATTTCAGTTTACAGGATAGTTACGCTTAAGTAGAACAAAGGGTAGCTGGGAGGGAAGATCTGGGTTTTGGTAAGGTGCTTATTACACCTATTGGCCAATAGGTGTATTCCTGCGCAATAGAACTGCTAAGCAGCTTTCCGGCTTTGTGTGATATTTGCAGAGTATTTCATGCAAAGGGGAATGATAATTACCCACCAGTTTGAAAAAATTAAAGCCAATTCAAGTATTAGAAACTCAGAAATAAATAGCATAAGTCTGTACTTCTTGTCATGTAAAACTTGATCATAATGTTACCTGTTTTCCTGACTTATTTATGTCAAATTTCCTAGAAAATTCCAGTCTTGGGTAGGATGTGGCTTACGGTGCTTTAATGTGAATTGTGTTTTTTCTGGGCGTATTTGTGATTAGATGATTTCTGCAATTTGGGGAACTACCAGAGGAGTCCTGTGATGAGGGATTTATAGCTCTGCATTGTTACCCACTGCTGTTCATTTGGGGTGGGTCACTGATAATTTCTCTTCAGATGGATGAGGATTTTGTGCTTCCCCTGCACACTACTGAAATTCAACAATACATAACATTGAACTTAGTTCTTTTTTAAAAAGACTTCATAAGGTAGTTTTTCAGGAGTTGGTTGGCTGAAGCTCCATTGCCTGTATGAAAAGATGGATACACAGCTGGTGGCAGTGATGGCTCTCCCTGAGTCAATCAGAGTGCTCAGACTTAGTTTCTCAGACAGCACTGTCTTGGAAAGAATATTGTGAAAACACCAAAAAAATTGAAGGCACCAAAATGATGAAGTGATACGGTAAAAGCACTGGGGTTTTCCTTCTTTTAAAGTGGGTTTGTTTCATACTCTTTTACAAAAAGGTGGCTTTTAAACTGAAGCACACAACAACTTTGTCGTGCAATAAACAGGTACTGAAGTTAATGTTTTAGAATAATTGTTGCCTTATCTATTATTTATTTCAAATGGATCAAGTAACAATTGAAAAAAAATCTCAGCATAATTATTGTATTTACTTTCCATTTATCTTGACTTGGCTAAGAAAACATACTGATTCTAAAAATACTAGATCTTATTCCTAATTTTGTACTGCAATGGAGGTAGTGTATGGATTCATAGTAATAAAATGGCTTTTGAAAGAGTAGAACACTGGGAAAAGCATATATTCCTGTGGATCCCTGAATGGGGCTGCAGGCACTTACAGTTTTGTTCGCATGGTGTGGGTGTTTTCTTTCAGAAAAGGGACCACTGTGATAGAATGGGAATGAACAGTCCTCCTGTTGGCTCTCAGCTTACTTGCTCACTTTTTTTGACAATGGTTCCAAGCATTAAGCTGGGGAAAGCATTGCAGCTTTCTTCTCTTGCATTCAGACTGTTATTTTCCTGAGACAGCATGAAGCCAGGTAGTCATGCCTGCCCTGGCATAGGAAGCTAATGCTGGAGGCATAGCTGCAGCATAGAAATTATTTCCTAAAAGTCATTGTTGACCAAAATCGGTGAATAATGGTGAAGGCAGGGAGGGAGGACATGCTGCTAGCTGAGTGTAAATGTTTTGGTAAGCTGCTTTAAAATGCAGTTATGTTTCTTATTTTTAGCCATGGGCTGTAACTGACTATATATATGGGTGGAAGTAGCTGATGGTGGTACAAAAAAATAATTTCAAAAGTATTTCTCTTAAGATGGATCTTAATATAATAGCTTTTGAATTTGGAAGGGTTTGTGTTATCAGTGTCGAGCAATGAGTGTTCTGGGTTTCACTGTGTAGGTCTTCAGTGACTGATTGCTGAGAGTCACAGTGCATTTTTCCCTTTTCAGGTGTGTTCACTGCATAGCTTTTCTGTGTTCTCTTGCATAAATGATGCAGAACCTCAGTAAAATTTGCATAAGAAATCACTTGTAAGAGAAATAAAAGGAATTAAACTAAGGACCTGACCATGAAGTTTTTCTATGAATACTGAGCAATGAAAGTAAAAAAAAAAAAAAAAAAAAAAATTTTCTTACTTTGGATTCATGGACAAGTGTAATAGTCTAGCTTAAAGTTTACATGGCAATGGTAATTTAATGAAATGCAACTCCAGCTGGTGTATCAGGCAGACTTTAGGTGTGGATCAGAGAAAACTGGGAAAACTAACTTACAGCTAAGCTTCCACATGACAGTAGTGCCTTTTCCTGCCCTTTTAGACTTCTCAACAAGTTTCAGTTGATCTTCCTTGCTTTCACCTACTCCCATTCCATTCTCTCTAGTTGTAGAGGGTGAAGAACTATTTAAGAATCACCAAAGTAGGATAGAGGTGCTAAAAGCTTCAACACAAACTAGGCACATCTTTTAATTTTGTACATATTATTAATACTTCATCTGTATTAAATGCTTTTTGAAGTACAGTAAATGGAATGGAAAGTACAGTCTTTCGGGAGTCAATAACCCATTGGGGAGGGTGGAGTTGAGCAAGGGGCTATAGGTCCTGTGGGAGCCCCTTACTTTACCAATCCTTTGGTTAAGGTGAAAACAGTTTGCAGGCACAACCAAGAACTGGTATCTTGTGCAATCTGGGAAATTGCTTAATTCAGCAAAGTTTCTCAACAGACATGGAAGGTTAGCAAAAATAGACAGCTACGAACAGGACAGTGCCAACCTCATGGTTTATTCTATGCTGAAGTCCAAATACACAATCTCATTCTGTTTTTGTAAACAGCAATTACTTGGCAAATGTTTGTCTTTGGGTTTCACAAGGCAGCTTTAACTGCAGTAACTTGTCACTTCTGAAAAAAATGTGGGGCTTGTTTCTTGTTCCCTATTTCTCTTTCCCAGTCCCACTGCTTTGCTTTGGTGCTTTTCTTCTGAGAAGTCCAGGTAAAAATGAAATGACATTTTTTCAGTTGCACTAACAAATGTTACAAACACAGATGTGGATGCCAGAGTCGCTTCTTACTGAAAAAGCTGAATTTCACCATGTATTTCAAACAATTACTACACTTGGGACAATGTTGGTGTATACTTCATAATACCTAAGCTAACATGGTACTTGTAAGCATCTAACATGCCATAAATTAAGGGAATTTCTTCACTTTCCCTGTTGCAAAACCACAGCTGTGGATTTCTTTTTTTCTGAAACGTAAAAATCTATTGCATAGTTATGGACTTTCTGCGTGTATGCACGCGCTTCCACTGAGCTGCACCGTTATTAGCAGAGATGCTTGGTGACTGTTATCACAGGCTTTGTAACAACACCTCTGGGTTTGGAGGGAGGTGGTGGCATTAAGAGTAGCTGAAGGCAGAGCAGCCAGGATGAGCCTGTCAGTGAAAAGTTTGGGAGCTGCTGGCAAGGATTGCTACTTGTTGACCAAATCCTTCTCCCCGTATTTCCGTTGCCACAAGTAATTGGAAACTAAAGATAACTGTAAATGCTACGTTCAAGAGAAAAAGTGTTTGACCAGGGTGTACTCACCTTAGTTTTGAGGCTTGTCCTAGACTTCACTGAAGAATTCCTGAGGCTGTGAACAGCTGTGGTAGTGAAAGATGTTACTGCATTGGCCAGGGCTGGAGGAAAAATTTTTAGGATTGCTTCCTAAAGTGCTTGAGGGGAAAATCATCAGGGTAAGCAGGTCACAAGTTTATGGTATAGCTGCAGTTTTATAGGCACTACTTCTGCAGGCCTAGGTATATTTGTTGCTTAACAGGAGAGCTGGGACAGGAATGGTCACTGCTGCCTTCAAGGCTTTAGCAGGCTCTGTTTTCTGTTACTTCTCAGTTACTGTTTCTCATAAAACGTGCTAGCAATTAAGCTGGATGATCAACCATAAAGTCTGAGGGTTTATTTTGAACTGAAACATTAAAATTACTGCCTTCTGGATCTTAATTGTTTATGTCATACTTTTTAAGCATATGGTATAGTAAGAGCTCTTTGACAAGCAGCAAATGATTTTCAGGTCTAAACTAAACAAAATGTGATGCCCATCTTATTTAAACTTCCATAACTAAATTAAAGAATATGAATAAAGAAAATGAACTTAGACACTAAAGGTAATGGTATCGTGTTGGTGCTGAACAATGCTTAAAAAATGTATAATCTTTAGCTTTGATAAATTTGCAGAGAACCCAAATATTTTATGTTTTCTGTGTTGTATGGGTCGGCCGAAAGTACCTTTCAGTGCAGTTCTATGCCTGTTGCTTCCTCACATACCAGAAGAGGGGTTAAAGCTTACTTTGTATTTATGCTCTGCTTAATGTCTCCTTATCTTAAGCTTCTTTCTCTCTTTCAGATGGCTTGTTATTGCAGTTGGTCTAGTTCGAGCATACCTGGCTAAAGGTAGCTACCATAGCCTTTACTATTCAATAGAAAAGCCCTTGAAATTCTTCCAAACTGGAGCTTTGCTTGAGGTAGGTGTAGTCTTCTTCCCTAGCATTACTGATACTTGCATGAGTGTTTTGTTTCTTAGAAATAAGGTAGTCTGTGTTGAACAGTGTGTTTATAGAGTGTTTTGAAGGTAAATGTAAGAAAAATGCTTTCACAGTACTGCTGAGTTTTTCCTTTTAACAGCCAGTGAGGGAGCTTGCTGCCTGCTATTTAGCTTGAGCAGCAGAGCTAAATACTAAGGTCAGTCTTTGAAATACAAATATCTAATCTTAAACTCTTGTGGTAGAACTAAGTATGCTTCTGGATTGCTTTGTTTGAAATGTTAGTGATTTGATTTTTTTTCTTTTCTAGATTCTGCACTGTGCGTTTGGTAAGCTTATAAATTTTCAATTTTATTGTTTTCATAGAAGGCTGCAGTTGTAGCAGTGTATTGGCATGAAAAATATTATGGTCTATGAATTGCCAGATTTCATTCTTGCATAACTTACTAATTTTTTGCTTGAAGTACATTCCAGTTTTTTCCTAAATGATTTGACAGGTTAAATCAGAAAAAGGAAACTAGTGTAGTGGGTTTTCAATTACTTGACATTCTATTTTTATCTAGATCCTTCCAATGCTACAAATTTTAGAGCAGTTTATAAATGTTTTATAGTAGATCATTACTCTTAATCTCTACATCCTATAATCTTCTACCGTGCTGTCTTTCCTCCAGAAAATATTTCTAGCTGGAACTAATTTAAAATCCGATAAAAGTAACACTTCAAGCATGTAACTTTGCTCACATCCCTAGAGCAGAGATGTAAGTTGTAAAATTAGGAAGGGGTAACCACTCTTTATCCTGGATTTGACTGTGCTTTAATGGAACTGTTTGAGAGAACTTAAAGCTTGACTAGACGGTTCTTGATGGCCTGTACTGTGAGGATTCTTTGATAGCTTGGTAGTAGGAACTCGATCATGTATGTGTAGCCAAGGGTCAGTAGCATTGTTACGGTTCAGTCAGCCTGAAGCGCCTCTGATGGTCTGAGTGACAGGATTGTCTGGTTAGCTGTGAGTAGTGAACAATTTGGCCACAGCATTTGTGTGTTTTATTCATAGATGATGTGTTGCAGTTTCTGCAAGATCAAAGCTGATGTGCTATAAAAGGGTGCAGTGTCTGTCTTCATACCTTTGCTTAACTCTGATTTTTGTAAACAATCCAGTCTTCACAAAGAGGCAGTCTTATGTTTAGGTAGCTGGTCTTGTGATTTTAAGTGTGTTTGAGCTCCTGCATGAATGCTTGCTAGCCACTATTTAAAGAGTAAGATGGCATTAAGGTTCCTAAAGCTGCAACTATAAACTTGCCACTTTTCACATATTGTGCATATAATCTACATAGTGGAGGTTGTAATAGATTTCTGGTTCATACTGAATTTCTGTGCAAAAGATTTTTTTTTGTCGTTGAATAACCAAATGTGGTAGTTAGAAAACCGAAGTTCATATACATACTTTTGTCAGCAGAGGGCAGTCTAATTCTATATTTGATAGAGTAATGCTGACCTGAATAATTAAGTTACTCTGAAAATATTATCTTATAAAGGGCAGTCTGTAGACTGTTCAGAGATCATCTCAAGAAATGAATGATCATATAGCCTTCAAATTGATGTAAAGGCTTCTGAGTAAACTATGTGTTGCCTGTGCCACCAAGGCAGTCCTTCCTATACCAGTTTATTTTACTAAATGGTAATAACTGTTTTTTTTACCAGAATAAACCATACTTACATTCAAAAATTTTCAAAAAACAATAATAACATGAGAGCTTAGAACTCTTATTTAACAAGTGACAAGAAAGGCAAGTTACCATTTTCAAACAAAATGTGATTTTACCATCCTAAACCCATACTATTCTACTGTTTTCTTAAGCTAAACTTGTCTGCACATGCCATTGTTTGCTAATTTTCTAATGAAATCTAAGAAAGAGTGTAAAAATGTATCTTTTTCTGACACATCAGAATATATGTCCACAAATCAGGGAGAATCCTGTGTTTCGCCTTCCAGCCAGAGGCAGAACAGCAGACAAGAATACTGTAGCAGCCTGGCTGTGTGCAAAGCCAGTAATTCTGGCTCACTTGATTTGAGGTGTGGATCCATTTAGCCCTATTATCCTCAGTTGCACAATTTAGTACTGGTGAAGAGAGCCATTAGTGGAATGTTGTGACATTTCGTACCATTATAATTCTATCTTTTTGCTTTCTCTAACAAAGTTTTTTACAAAATCCCCACTTATTATAATTGGCCATGGATTTATTTTTTTTTTTTCTGTTAATGGAAGTAATTGTCAGCTAAATAAAGTGAGGGGTTTTTGCACAGCTGGATATGCTGCCACTGTCTGCTGTAGTCCTACTGACTAAAGGTTTCTGTGCAAGGAGAAACAGGAAATATGCAGGTTCTTTTGCCCCCACTAAATTGCTGTAGTTAGAGCTGTAATTCTCTGCGAGTAGAGGAGCTTGTATGTGACAGATGGCTGTGTGTATCAGCATAACTTTTCTCTCCACATCTTTTGAGTGGAATCTGAAATGTTAGCATCTGTGAGGCAAGTTCTTCAAAATATGAAGATTGATAGGGGAATGTATCTATCAAGCACAATTGAGAACAGAACTTTGGCATGTGGCAAAGATTTAAAAAATGAAGGAGAGCTCTAGAGGAAGAGAGGAGATGACATGTAGCCCAGACCCCAAGAGGAGACACTGAAAAATAAGCAAATGGAAAGTGAATATGCAATTCTTGTGTAGCAGACAGAACCCAAGAGTATGCATGCCATTGACAGCATGGAAGAGCTTCTCCCTGGAGGAACTTGCTTTGGAAAAAGGTGATAGGAGCTGCCAAAACGTGGAAGCAATAGTAGTAGTACAGGCATTTCGTGAAAGTAATAAAGAAAAGCAGGCTTTGGTGAGTACAGGCCCAGCCTACAGAACTGCCACAGCACCAGCGTTCCTCCCATAGCAGTGCTCACCAGTAACCCTCTGGTAAGCCGAAGTCAGCGCTAATGGACTTTGCATAAGTCTGCTCAGTTAGAAGGATACCAGGGCTCCACCTGTAAACTGTGCATACAGCCTGTTCTCAGCAGGAACTCCATGGAAGAGAGGAAGCATTTGCTGTGAGTTGAAGGATTTCCTCTGGGTGGTGTAGTCCAGGGTCTGGAAGAAGTCTGGGTATGGCTTGCTTGGTGCTTGGTTCTGGACCTGAACCCTCTGCCAGGCACTGCTCTAGCACTTGAAGTGTTGAGTAAGAGGTGACAGATGTTTTTTAAAAATGCCAAGCTTAAAGTTGACTGTCAGGTAGCTTTTCACTGCAGTGAATAAATAATTAGAGGCAAGTAATGTTTATTTAAATTGTAGCTGATGAGTCCCTTATTTTAATCTCCTGGTTTCTTCATAGATGAGCATTGTCTTGGCTATAATGAAAACCCCTGTTTGTCTTACTTGTGAGATAATCTTAGATGGTTCATACACAGTCTTTTTGGCTTATTTATAGAGTCATTTATACAGAATCTCATATATATATTTCATATATAAGAACATTGGCTTTTCTTGCATAGGGAGGGATGATCTTAATTGTACAAAAGAAAAGGTCTGTTATAGGAGTGAACCTTTGATGTGTACAGATTGTGGGGTTTTAATAGCACCCCTTTTTGCGCTGCCTGAGTAACAGACAACAGTTCTGCCTTGAGGTTTTACAACAGAAATTAGATTATGAACAATTCATGATGAAACCAAAGAGAACTGTGTGTAGGATTTTTCCTGCAGAGTAGCCCTCAGCAACTTTTAATGCCACTCTGGCTTTTACTCTGAAAGATTAACATAATGACTGTGTGACTAAAAATAATTCTAATGAAACTTGCTTTTAGCTTTTCTTCTTCTTTCTTCCTCTTCTACTTTCCAATTTTGTCTTCTTCCTGAGGTTGTTGCCTTGCTTGCTGTGATTTGCATTAGTTTTACAAGCACTTTTACTGTATTTTGGGAAATGCATCTGCTCTTGTGTTTGTCTTCCTCATGCTATTACAAGAAAATAAAACTTTGTGCTGCGAATGTTAGAAGACCTGGATGTGTAGGGTCCTTTTAGTAGTGGTTTAGTCAGCACCTCAGAACTTAGAAGAACCAGTAAAATCTGCTTCCTTGAGAAAATCTTAAAATTGTTTCTGTGGCTGCATCACATCAGCTATTCCTTGGGCTTTGGTTTTGTTTGGTTTTTTTTTCTTAAGTTATATTTCTAAGAAGGAATTGCAAACTTTATCAGGATATGAGCTGCATCAGTGTTCCTTCAAAATAGTTCTAACTTTTGCTTGCTGTTTTGGGGGTTGTATTGTGCAGAATATCTTTATTTTTACTGTTTAAATCACAGTAATAAAAAATATCTTGGATCGTTCAATGAAAAAGGGTTTATTTGAAAGACTGTATAGCAAAGCTATTTGGTTGAAGTTATCTCATTCCACTGTTTTTTGTGTGTATTAAGGAATGTGCTGTGATTGAAGGCCAGTTAGTTTTATTTGCATTTTGATGCACAAAGTCTTGTCAGTTGCACTACATTAGGCTGTAAAAACATGATACAGGACAGACGTCATACTCTAAAATTGAAAGAAATTAATGCTTTCCTTCCAAAGAAATTAAAATAACTGGACTTTGGCTTAGCTGTGGTTTATTTCCCCACCCCAATAGTCAGAAATATTTACTAATTGCAAAATATCTTCCAGGCATTGTTCCCTCTTCTGTTGTGCTGACTGCTTTCCAAGTGATGTCAAGGGTTTTCCTGACGTGGGCAGTAACGCATAGCGTAAAAGAGGTAAGCTAAGCTGCAAAATAGGTAGAAAAACTATAACCCATGCTAAAAAGCAAGTGTTGATCTCATTTTCTTTAAAAAGACATGTTTGTATCCCAATGTATGAAATTTATGTGATTTTTTTTTTTGTGGATGAAAAGAAATAAATCTGCCATCATTTTTTATTGACAATCAAATAGATTGAGGTCCAGTGTGCTCACTGTAAGACATCTAGCTCCTGAATAGGTTTTGCAGTGCTTACTGAAAGTTAGAGAAGTTGCAGTGTGTAACACATAAGCCATAATTTAGGACAGTGTTCTAGTATTGATCTCACCAGTGTCATAATTAGTAGTAAAATCTTCTCATTGCCCCTCTCTTTCATGCACAATTTGCTTTCTTTACCATGGCACATAGGAGCTCTTCCTCAGCTGTTTGTGCACAGCAATGGCTGGATGTTCTCTGTTACTGCTCTCCCGGAAAATCTTCCACTTTCCTTCATTTTTCTTGCATTCAAGCACAGGTGGGTTTTTGGGCCCATGAGCTTTTTGTCATTGCTCTACTTTATACAAACCTTTGCAGAATCTTTTGGAGGCTGTCTTATTTGGAAAGTATTTGTGACGGCTGTT
>JAOEHX010052157.1:62760-74277 GCA_025448015.1 Bolborhynchus lineola | reverse complement strand
GAGTCCGCGCGTGCGGAACAGCGGGGAGAGAGGGGGGGATGGAGGGAAAGGAGTAAAGAGGAAGAGAAGGGAGGGGAGGGAGGAAAGAGTGGAGGAGGAAGGAGGGATACGCCCCCAGCCCCACTCTTGGTATTGTGGCTCCTTCAGCGCTAGCTCCCATGGAAATGTGGCCTTGGCAATGTTGAGTATTTTACGTGCTTGATGAAATACAGAGATCCCTTGGATGTAGGAGGGAGTTAGGCCAGGCAGGCAACATGGTGTCCATCCAAGTCTGCCTGACCCTCCCCTTCTCACCCCTCATCCCTGTTTTCCTCTGATTTCCCCGCTTCTTGCAGATCTCGGTTCTGATAAATGCCCTCTTTGTTTTAAAGCTGCATGGTGAAGACAGAGGCTCGATTGCCATGCAAATCTGTGAGCCCAGGATCCTTGCTGACCAGGCTTGATGCCTGGCTGGGCTTGTCTGCTCTCAAGTCTGGGCACACTTAGCAGAAGGGCGAACTCATGACCTGAGAGTTTATTTCCATGCCTGTTACGCGTAGTCATCTGTAACCAGCTTCTTTTGCAACCTTCTTTTTGGAAGACCAGAAGCTTCTTGAAGGAGGGAATGGTTGGTGATCCAGGTTATCCATGAGCTAGCCTAATAACCTTGCCATTTCTAGCAAGATTTGGCAAAGAAGTTACGTAACAGCAGTGGCCTTAGGGATAGGTAACCCAGTTTTTGGTGCATTATCTGACACAGTGCGGCTTGGCAGATGACACACTTGGTGACGGGGAAGCTGCTGGCTGACTTTGTGGTCCTGCTCAGGAGATGAGGCACCTGGGCCTGTCTCTGAGCTCTGTGTCCTCAGCTCCTCTCATGTGACTGCTGACATTCAGGTACCTCTTGGCCTGATGGCTCTTCATTCTGCTTCTCCTGCCCCACAGGAGAACCCTTTGCCCCAGACCTGGCTGCTCAGCCTCCTGCTCTAGCAGGAGTTTCACTGGGCTGCTCACTGCCCAGAGAGCTCGGTGGTTGTTAAGTAACTAATGACTGGGAGGTATGACGCGTGTGTTATTCAGTTTATTACTCTGATGAGTAGCTGGGTTTAGGCCAGTGTGCCTCCTCATGTGACCTTTGGGAAGGAGGAGGAAGGAGGAGGAAGGAGAGGTTTCCTGCTTGCCACTGTTCTGAACGTGCTTTTCGCTGCTGTTTCGGGTGTTGGCTTTCCTAAGCTGTGTATGACCAAGCCAGCGTGACAGTAATGAAGGTGTTTTTGAAAGACACAGAAGTTATTGATGCAGTGTGAAGCTATTTTCCACACCTAACACTTTGTCCCTGGGATTTGGGAAGAATGGTAGTTTAGGTCTGAGGTATGAATCAGTGCTTACTTGGTATCTCTCTGGATGATTCAAAAGTCCTAGTAGCCTGTCATGGGAATGAAAATCCTTCTGAAAATAAACAGAAGATGCAGTTAATTTTAGCTACAAGTGACTTAGATGAGAGAAGTTTCTCTATAAAGCAATCTCAGCTATCCCATGCACGTCTGGCTCTTTCCACTTAGCTGAGAACAGCATCAAAGGGAGAGAATGGCTTCAGGCTGGAGTCTGCACAGACTGAGAGAAGTACTTTTTTGTTAACTTTCTGACCTGTTCTTACCCTGGAGATGCTGACGTTTCAAACATCCTGATTAGTGGACAGACTCTTTGCCCTTTTCCAGTGCTGTGGAAATCCCAGGCCCAGCAGAACTGTTACTAATTAAAAAGTATGCATATGACTAAGGCTTTCCCAGCATGTAGTAAACCCGGTGATCTCACAAACTCCACTTGTTGGAATTAACAATGAGCTGAGAATAATGATCCTTCCACCTCGTTGTTCAGGCAGCTCCTTCCAACCAATCATCCCTATGTCGGGAAAGCACTTGTGCTGCGTTTGAAACTGCTGCCCTCACGCTGCCAGCATTTTCAGCTTGAAAAAGCATCATCTGAAAGAAAACTGTGATCCTGGAGGGATGGACTGTAATCACTGAAATACTGTGGTGGATTAACAGGAAAAAACCTGTCAGTTTGCCTCTGTGCAGCACAGAGGTTTATAACTTCGTGGCGCACACGCATTCCAGCACCTTCGTATTTCTCCCATAAGCAAAGCCATTGCCTGGGGTGGTGGCTGCTGGCTGCTTTCCTATGGGATGTCTTGCAATCCTGGGATGCCCCTTTGCCATGACACATCCCCAGAAGCCCTTTGTCTCCCTACCATCACCCTCCTGTGGGGCATCCCCTGTCCCCAGGCAGCGGGGCTGGAAGTGCTTACCCACTCTCCCCTCTGTGCCTCACTTTGGTTTTGAGCACCTGGGAAGATGCTGGGAGCTGGGATGCTGGCATACGTGAGGATCTCTGTGGATTTGAGGGAAGCTGCCCTGAAACAAGTTCATTTGAGGTGGCAGCAGTGCACAGGATGGATGTTTAAAATAGGCAGCATTGCCATAGATAGCTGAGATAGCTTTCCGAAGCACTCAGCTCTGATTTCTCAGTGTTTCAGTTCATAAAGCAGCTCAGAAAGTGGAGCTTTGCCACTTTAACCTAGTATCTATCTCACTGAGGAATGAGTAGCAATAAGTTTGGGCGGCAGATGGTGAAGTCTTCCACACAGCTAAGGAGGAGAGAGGGAACGATATTGATACTTCTGTCATCTCGTTAAATAAACATGCATGTCACTTCATCTCAGATATGAGTATACGCTGCAGCGGGGTGATTAGAGTACTTCATATTTAGAAATAGGCATCTGCCTAAGAGGTTTCTGCATGTTGAATCAAATTTTCCATGACTTCTACCCATGTCAGCCAGCCTTTGACTTGAATTGCTCAGTGACTCTCTGAATCTACTTCCTGACACTTAATAACTTTTGGAATAATTATTTATGTTCTGAAGCCCTGCTGCACAGCTTCTTGGGGCATAGCCATTTTAATTTCCTTTTATAATGCTAGTGATGTTGAAAGGAGCTGCTGTGTGAATAGCTTCCTCTGTAGCCACTGCAGACTTCTGCTGCCATACTCGCCTGTGTCTGAGCAAGAGGAGGATAGTTCCACTTGGCACATGAGGGAAAATGCTTCCATTCAACCATTAGTCTGTCTTCTGACAGAAATGGGCACATTGTCCATTTATAATGTCCCTGTGACCACCAGCACTGTGGTGGTAGCTTCTGAACAAGCTGCCAGATAGTGACATGATTTCCAGAGGGCTCTAGAAAGGCCAGGCTCTGCAAGGCCTGGAAGGGCTGCTGGGTCCCCCTGACCTGCTGGTGTGTACTGGAGCCCTTAGTGGGCAGGAATGGTTCATGTGCCTCTCCTGAGAGCATAAGGCAAGTGGAAAGTAGGTAGAATGAGCACCATGGAGAGCTTGGGGTTTGCATAGCACTGATTGATGCTTTTCCAGAGTCCAAATCAGTGGAACTCCTGGTGCTGATTTATTAACTAGCACATTGGTACCTAAAGGCAGGAGGAATGGAACTGGGACTGCCCATTAGAACCATGGATTTCAGCTGGTGCTGTGTTTCTCTCTGCTGCGCATTCAGAGGTGGTCTGCAAATGCTGCACTTTGCTACATGCTCCAAGGGGTGGAAGATTCAGCTTCCTTTGCTGGGACTGCTTTGGGGAGGAGGGTGTCTTAGGCCAAGATGAGGAGAGATTTCTTTGTGTGAGTATCATTTTTCCTTCCCCTTAGAGGTGCAAATGGATCTCTTTTGGGAGGAGCATGTCCTCAGGTTGGTTTAGTGACTTTCATTATGTTGAAAAGCTTGAGACTGAGAAATGGAAGTGTAGCAGAGACCACCTGGGTCCTGACCATCTCAACCCCTGGGTGTCTAAGCCCTTGCGGTAATCCAGTTTCCTGTTTAGAGCCTGATTTGAGCAGCCTCAGCTGTTTTCCAGTGGTAAGGGTGCAACACCTCTATCTGCCTGGCTTAAATGGTTATAAATCAGAGTACTAGAATTTTCATACCTGAGTAATGGTGTTTTGGAAGTTACATTGCTGCCTTCTGGGCTCCTCTTAAAAAGCAAGTGATGGGTACTGATAGAGAATTGTTGTCTTTGACATGGAGATGCTGAGGATCCTTGGCTGTGCGCTGCACTCCTCAGGTACATCTGTGTTAACATTCATCTTGGGAAACAAATACAAATGTTTCTCTGTCATGCTTTACTGCCCTGGTTTCACGGTACCTTGGCGTCTCAGTAAGTAAATTTGCCGTTCAGTTTCCAGCCCATCAATTCGTAATGGGAGAGGGGATGGAGCAGTGGAGCCAGCAGCTAAGCCCAGGGTGGACTTTCCCCTGAGCGGTCTGCTGGGCCGTGCTGTGGTGTTTGGGCTGCCCTGGACAGAGGGCTGGAGGCAGCTCCCACTGCCGGCATCCGTCCAGCCCTGCCCGCTGCCACCGGCCCGCTGGTTGTGCAAGACCCTGTGTACTGGTATGACCCTGGATGGCTTTCGTAACCCAGCCGTTGGGGCTCGGGGGGGGCTTTGCCCATTGCCCTGCAGGCACCCAGCGTCTCCTCATCACAGGCGCTTTGCTGGAGTGGGGCATCCTGAAGTCCAGGCACGGAAGCCCTCGGCGCTGCTGAACACACCAGAGCAGAGGCTCCCTTTTGGGCATCAGGCAGGGTTTTGGGCTTTGCACTCTTTCTGCAGCCACCCTAGCGCTGGTTTGCGTGTGGCTGAGCAGCCCCTGGCCCTGCAGCCCTGGTGCGGGGAGGTGAGCTGGCAAACCTGGAGGTTTTGCAGATCTCCAGCTGTGAAGGCAGGGAAGGGTTGGTGGGTGGCAGCTTCCCAAGCGGCTGTCTCCTCCCCGCAGCTGTGTGCCAGAAGGGATGTTCTGCCCAGGTAATGTGAGCAAGTCATGGCAAGTGTGCCTCGGCTGTGCCTAGAACTGATTTTTCACCCCTGCAAAAATGTTGAACATGTTCAATAAAACCTCTCTGTGAATTGTCTACTGGTAATGCAGCAGCCATAGAGTTAATGATGAATAGGTTTTGTCTCTCCAGGGCAGCTTTATGAGATGTAGAAAGGTACTGTGGAGTTCGGGTGAAACTGCTGTTTCCCTCGGAGAGTAGCTGGGCTTTTTGAGTTCATCATAGAACCACAGGATAGTTTCTGTTGGAAGGGACCTTAAAGCTCAGCCAGTTCCAACCCCCTGCCATGGGCAGTGACACCTTCCACTAGACCAGGTTGCTCCAAGCCCCATCCAACCTGGCCTTGAACACTGCCAGGGATGGGGCAGCAACAGCTTCTCTGGGCAACCTGTGCCAGTGCCTCACCACCCTTGCATTGAAGAGCTTCTTAATATCTAATCCAAATCTCTCCGCTGCCAGTTGGAAGCCATTCCCCCTGTCCTGTCCCTACATGCCATTGTAAAAAGTCCCTCTCCAGTTTTCATTAGACCCCCTTTAGGCCCTGGAAGCCGCTCTATGGTCTCCCTGGAGCCTGCTCCAGGCTGTGGGGTCAGAGCAAGGAGGTCTGGAGTGGATAGCACGGCCACTAACTTGAAGCTCGAGCAGTCACTCGTTGAGACAGATCACCTACTTATGATAAGGAAATGAAAAAGATGCAGCAGAGACATGACTTTTTTTTTCCTGAGAGCTACTATGGGCCTTACTTTTCAAAGTACTGCTTTATTGCTCCTAGGGTGAAGCCCAGGGTGGGCAGTGTGTGACTTATGGAGCTGTCTGAAGCCAGAGAGGTGTTCTGAGGTGGCAAATAGTCTGAAATGATACTGGGTTCATTACCTCTTGACTGCTTACTCGATGGAAGTGTTGGTGAGTTGCCCAGGACTCTCCTGAGCTCCTGCTGAAGGTGTGTGTTTATGTCACGCTTCATCCTTGGCTTCTCAATGTGAGATGGTGATGCACTCTGCAGCTGACAAGGTGAGGGTGTGAAATAGATCCAAGAATGTGGTATTTAAACCCCCCCCCCCTCCAAACCAAGATCCCCTGAGTCTTTGGGGTGATTTCAGGATTTCTGTCTGTTGGACACACACAGGGCAGTTTTGAACAACTTGTCCTTTGTGTGGGGGCAGAGGCTGCCCTCTGAAAACACCTTCATCTCGAGAAAACAGGACCTCATTCGAGCCTAAATCCGTTTCTCCTCCACTGAGCCGTGTCCGGGGCAGCAGCAGATCCCCCCTGAGGTGGACAGCAAGCCCTGGGCACTGAAGCTCGTGGGAGGGAGGAGCGGACGTGACCTGGTGCTGCAGTGGGGCAGCACAGAACAAACCTGTGGGTGGAAAAAGGCTCTTGCGTGTGCAGCAAAGCCACGGTGGTTGATCATTAGTGACTCCAGTGGGGCTTGAACACGTACTCTGGAGGGGGAAGGCTGCCTGTCCTGCCATCCATGACCAAACTGAGCATCCCTCCTGCGGTGCCATTCAAGATCCAAAGTCTAGCAACACAAAGAGCTGATTTCCTTTCCAGCTCTGGGGTGCTGGGGCATTATCCTGGCCTGAGGTCAGGGCTTAGCACTCCTGGCAGCACTTATTCTTTATACAGTACAGGGCAGACATATGAAGGACAAAACCCCCACTTCGCTGCTGCTGACCAAACCCCTACCTGGCTGCTGGTTGTAGGCACAGCCGACTTCGCATTGTCCCCAGACCTTCTGCAATTGGAATACTGTTTTTTATTGTCAAAGTAGGGAATTGCCATTTGACTGTGCTCATGGAACAGCGCGCTGTACCAGTCTGAGCTGCAATGGCCTCTCTCCTCTTGAAGGAAACCTTACGGCCTCTGCTGTCATCTGAATTTAAGTGGCTGGGAGTGAACATGAAGGCCAGCTCTGTTTCTAGTTTCTGAAACAAGAGGATAAATGAAATGCTGCTGCATCTCCAGCTGAGGTGTTGGGCAAAGGGCAGAACTGTCCCTGCCTGTTGAAACTTGGGCAGGCTCCGCACCCATTTCCTTGCCTGGAAAATATTGAGGTTTCACTGAAAAATGAGCATAGCCTGTGGCTGTTTTAAAGGGTGAAAAACAAGCTGAGTGTTCTGATTGCTTCAGGTCATGGGATGGGTTTTGTGTGTGGGTTTTGTAGCTTTCGGCATGTGACATGAGCTCTGTGTTATTTTAGTTGCATGGTGTTGGGGTTTGAGCTGGCTTGGGGGGCTCAGCACAGCTGAGGTGATTCCACAGCTGCACATTCAGGTGTATGGTAGAGAAGGGACCCTTCCAAAACAGTTTGATTAATAAGCACTGTGCCTTTTCCAGCATGTTGTGTCCAAGCCATTCAGTGCCTTCCAGTGAGATAGATGGTGAACTCTGCAGCAGCTTATTTTTAATAACACCCCCCCAGCACTATATATTTATCACATATGAGATGATGATTTTTGGTGACAGCACTTCTTTTTTGCAATATCACTAAATCAGTGTCAGCAGCATCAATGCTGTGTGCTGCATGTCTTTGCTCTGAGGATGCGGTAGTGCTCTGCTGAGGCTGCTTGCGGGGAGAGATGACATTGCCTTAGCAATGGGACCCTGGGGGTCTGTGTGATGGGGAGGAGGGTGCTGGGACCTTGGGGGTCTGTGTGATGGGGAGGAGGGTGCTGGGACCCTGGGGCTATTTGTCTTTCAAACACTGCTGTAGTTTAGTTGATGCATTTTCCAATGACTCTTCTGCTGTCAGGTTGCTTTGAGACAAGCGTAGGGCTGCCCCCAGGGCAGCCCCTCCCGAGTGTGCTTGGGGCTGCCTTCAACTGGTGCAGGGATCCCAGGCTCGCCCTGGAAAGTGGATGGGCTTCTGTAATCGGAGGGACGTGCCAGCAGCGCCTCCCAGCACCGGTGACCCTCAGTGGTGCTCACTGGGCTGTTTGCACAGGCATCAGAGATAGCAAGGCACATCTTATTGATTCCTCTCATGATCGATGTGCTATCTTCTGCTTTGTTTGGCACTGCCACAGGAGCGCTGCCGTTCTGCCCCTTACCTGTTTTCTTTC
Source organism: Bolborhynchus lineola (assembly GCA_025448015.1). NCBI lineage: Eukaryota > Metazoa > Chordata > Aves > Psittaciformes > Psittacidae > Bolborhynchus > Bolborhynchus lineola. The sequence goes on along the minus strand of JAOEHX010052157.1, from coordinate 66,332 downwards.
TCTTTTGAGCTGTCTCCTTTTTAGAGTTGAGTCTCCTTGCAGTCACCCCTCCGCATACCTAGCGTCTTCTGTAGCTGCAGACTTGCGCCTTTCATTCCCCTAAATGTTAAGAGATTATAGGACGTGTAAGAGCACCTCCTTGTGTTCGTGACGGCCCTGGCGTCTGCTACAGGTGAATTTGCCAACTGTTTTCTGTTTCCCTTTTGGTGGTTGCCACCTTGGCCGCGGTTTAGAAGGCAGTGGTCTCCGAGGCAGGCAGTCGGCGTGCCACCCGCACCCCAGCCCTCCCTCCATCTTCGGGAGCCTGCTGTTTCCTCCCCTGGACCTTTACTGCTGTAGAGGGGAACTACGGCAGAGGTTAGAATCTATTTCTTGTTTCCATCACTAGGTTGTCAGGCCCAGGGGAGACATCCTTGCGGAGGAGGTAGGGCAGAGCCGTTCTCAATGTTTAAGCTAATTGTGCTGCTGAGCCCTTGAACTCCTGGTCTGAGTCCCTCCGAGCAGTGTTGCCTGTTACTCAGCTCATAGTTGAACTGCTCTGCTTAGTCCTGAATGTATGCAACTCTGCTGCTGGAGAAATACTTCTTCCAATGCAAGAAGAGACATGGAGCTCATTAAGAGCTCTTTGCACGCCAGGGCTCAAGGCGGGTGCTCAGGAAGGCTGGTGTGGCTGCGGGGTGGAGAGGGACAGAGCTTTTTAATAGCAGCAGTGAGGAGCACTCAGGTTCTTGTCACTCCACAACAGTCGATGAAGTTACCCAGGCTTCTTCCCCTGCAAAAATAGCTCCAGTAATTGCAATTACAGGGTTTCATTACGTTGTCCAGGGTGCAAAGGCCAGAGTTGCCGCCAAGTGTTTTGGCATCACAGGAGCTGCAGATGTACCTGTTGCAGGTATAATTATAAGGATGAGATCTCTCATCGCCTCCTTCCATGCGTTAGTGGGCTCCAGCCAGCACTTGGCAGCCCTTCCAGCAATCAGAAATGTCCTGTGAACTTAGCCTTGCTTTCAATTATAGGTTTTTTCCTAGGCAAGTGAAATGCAGTGCTTCGCAAGCACGCAAGTTTTGTTGCTAGGTGAATAAATGAGTTTCTGCTGGGTTGTAATTCAGCCTTGTTTGCAAGTGACCCTTGGTGATCCCCCTTCCAGCATTTCCAAATCTCGGTCTCGGCTCCCACAGGTGCAGCCCCGTGTCTGTGCAAGTTCAGTTTTCCTTCACTAGATGTCACTGTCTATACAGGGAATTTCTGGAGCCGGCAGACCGGGTGATTACATTAAGCGGGGCGGGGAAAAAGGCAAGCTGTTTGGAGAGGGCGTGTAAGTGAGTAAACCCCATATTTTCAATTATGTTGAAATGAAGGTTTTCCTCTTCTTTGTCCCCCTACAGTTTGCGAGAGACATTCAGTGCTGCCGAGGAAAATGAAGTCCATGAGAACCCTTTCCTAGCCAGACAAGGGAAGCTGGTGGCCATCTGCCCCTGCTCTGTCCTTGCCATTGCAAGTTGCAGGTGGTAGGACTGAGCATTCTTTAATCTTCTTTCTCTGAGGGCACAGACCAAACCCGATAGTAAATAAGAAAGAGTCCACATTGCAAGGAAGGAAAAAATTTCATCTAGTTTGTGGAGTTTCCCTTTAAAAAAACAATCTTTCTGGGTTGTGGAGTGTTCTAATTTGCCCTTTAATCAAGCTGACAGGGTGACTAGGCTACAGAGAAATAAGAGTGCATGCTATGGGCAGTTTTTGCTGGCCATGTTAGCCTCCGTGTTTGTATTGTCTTAGCTGGAGAGAATAAATATTCCTTGTATGGCGTAACATCATCCCCTCCTTTTCCTCCAGGTTTGTATTAAATTCTAAGGATGCTTCAGCCAGTCAGTTATGGCACTAATAGGCAGTGCTTTAGGAAGGGCTGATAACAAGGTAAATCTGGCTTTTGCTGCTTTTTATTTACATTCTGGTGTGGGTTTAGCATCTCAGATGTCCTCAACATTACAGAATTTGCTTCCTTAAAGGTTTTAACCTGGAAGAGAGCGTTGAGAGCTGGGTTTTGCTACACTGGGAATATTGCTGCTTTTCAGTTTGACAGGCAATGGAGCATATAAACACTGCTGTGACAGACCTGCTTTTATTTTACTGTGTGGCCTTTTTTCTCTCACCCCTAAGGGATGACATGCAGGCACCTTTTTGCATCACACTGATATCCTCATGCAAAGGTAAGATAAAACCTCAGGTGTCCTTGATGTGCTGCCCAGTGGGTGAGGGTGCTGCACTGATGATCTCCTGGGATGCAGGCTGACCTGCCACAGGGTGAGATGCTTATCTCGTCTAAACCATGTCACTAGGGCTCATGAGAGAGACGCTAGAGGGCTATTTGGACCCTCAGGTCTCATGTGGGGTCACATCTCTTCTTGCCTGGCCATGGGCTGTTTCTACCACACCCCTGCTGTGCTGTACATCAGCCCAGAGCAAAGAGTGTTTGCAGTGTGTTGCTCACTATTATTTTGTGGCTTGGCTAATATACATAAGAAGGGGGTTAGCTGGTCTCATTGAGCTCCCTTTGATCTCCTGGCACTTGAATGCTGTGAATTGTATAGAATCAGAAAATGGTTTGGGTTGGAAGGAACCTTAAAGCTCACGTAGTTCTACTCCCCCTGCCATGGGCAGCAACACTTTCCACTAGACCAGGTTGTTCGAAGCCACATCCCACCTGGTCTTGAACACTGCCTGGGATGGAGCAGCCACAGCTTCTGTGGGCAACCTGTGCCAGTGCCTCACCAACCTCACAGGGAAGAAATTCTTCCTAACATCTAATCTAAATCTCCCCTCTGTGAGTTTAAAACTATTCCCCTTCATCCTGGTCCTACCTGCCCCTGTATAAAGCCCCCCTCCAGGTTTATTGTTGGCCCCTTTAGGTACTGGAAGCTGCTCTATGGTTGCCCTGGAGCCTTCTCCTCTCCAGGCTGAACAACCCCATCTCTCTCAGCCTGTCTCCATAGGACAGGTGCTCCAAGTTTGGAAATAATCACCAGCACCACCCAGATGCAAATCTAACGAGTGGTCCTGCCCATCCAGTAAAGCCTTGGATGGGACTTGTGTGCTTGAATTACATCCCCTCACATGTCTGAAATAATTGATTTCTTCAGCAGCTCTGCTTCCCTCTTGGTGGAGCAGGATAAAGGCAGTGAATCCCTCAGTGTGACACTTGCAGATCTGGTGATAAAGTGCAGCGGCTCTCATAATTTTATTGTTTACCAGGATGCAAGCAAAATCCTTGATCTAATGTAAACTCAGTGGCTTTTTGAGGTGCATATGGGGATGCGAAGCACTCATATTGTGGTTTTACCGCAATTTGTCTCTGTTCTCATAGCAAATTTGTCTCTGTTCTCATACTTTGCAAAATTTTCCTATTCCACTTTCATTAGAGTGCAAGAGCTGCAGGGGCGCTTTCTGCAATAGTGCAGTGAGCCATGCAACCTCTGAACTCACCTCCTCCTTCCTATTTAATCTTGGTAAGGGCACAGCAGACTCCCAGGCTGTGGGATGGAAGGATATGCCCCATATGAAGGGGGAGCTGAAG
>JAOEHX010052157.1:44574-62750 GCA_025448015.1 Bolborhynchus lineola | reverse complement strand
AAGGGTGCCTGTCAGCACCAGGTTTTATGCCTGTCTTTCCATAATGGAGCTCTCTTGTAGAGGAAAAAGAGACTGAGGGTATATGAAATAGGATGATGGATACACTGTGGTCTGTAGGGTTCTGTAAAACCAAAAGAGAAATGGAAAGAGCAGCTCTGTGTTGGGTGACCTCATAGCAGTCTTCCAGTGTCTGAAGGGGGCTTACAAGGATGCTGGAAAGGGACTCTTTGTTAGGCACTGCAGCTATAGGACAAGGGGAAATAGGTTCAAACTTAAGCAGGGGAAGTTCAGGCTAGATATTAGGAAGAAATTCTTTACTGTGAGGGTGGTGAGGCACTGGAACAGGTTGCCCAGAGAAGCTGTGACTGTCCCATCCCTGGAAGTGTTCAAAGCCAGGGAGTCTTGGGATGACATGGTTTAGTGTGAGGTGTCCCTGCCCATGGCAGGGGGTTAGAACTAGATGATCTTAAGGTCCTTTCCAACCCAAACCATTCTATGATTCTTTGAATATCAGTTATTGGTTTTACAAAACATGCTTAGGAATGCCTGGAGTGAAAATGATGTGTAGGGAAAAAGCCAGGAGACACAACTGCAAAATAGCAATTGTCAAAGGAAACTGAACAATATTAATTTTATTTGGAATTTATAATCAAAGGGAAAGTCACCATTTTGATTGGAGATGGAAAATTGCCTGATTATCTTCGCATTTTCTGTGCCTGCATAGGGAAATGTTTCTCCCCTGGTGAAGTGAGGGAAAATATAAAAAGGAGATGATGGAAAGGGGAAGAAAAAAATACTGCTTTTGTTTCCACTTTATATTCTGCTACAGGCATTAGCAAACAATACTGTTGCTTTTCAAAGCTGTTCTCCTGCATGTGTGAGGTCTCCCTGCGTGTGACAGCAATGCACAGGCTTTGGCAACTGCAAATTCGGATTATTTCTTTGCTTTTCTGTAACTTCTTCAGTTTTGCCTGGCTCCATTGTGTTGGCTGTTTTTTCAGCCTCCTAATCTGTGAAATGGGACAATTCCTGTTCGTTTTCTAAAGGGTGTGGGAAGGTTGAGGATTTTTCTCTTTTTGACATCTCTGAAATCAAAAGGGTCTCAAAGGTTTTCTCTTACTCAGTTTGGAGAAGGAGGGATGAAAGGCTTGAACATCAGGGGTAGTGTGAAGTGCTGGATCTTGGTGAGGATCTTTTCTGAGCTGGCTTCTTTAGACCTGTCTGGCAATTCAGTCAGTGAGAAGGAAAATGAGGGGAAACCCCGAGCCCTCAGCTTGTCTGTTTGTGGTGAATATATTTTATCTTATTTATTTCTTACTGCTTTCTAATGGCAGTATTCCCCCACCTCTGCTACCAGCATCTTGAGGCCTTTCGGAAGGAGCTGGGAGATGTCATGCGAGCGGCTGTGAATTAGAGGAGATTGGAGAGGTGCAGAGGGACAAACAGCATCAGCTGGCACGTGCTGGTGTGCCCGTGCTGTGTGCTCACACAGGGCTGTTGCACTCTGTGCTGAGCAGGGCTGAGAGACCCTGCCAGCACCATGCTCCTGCTCCAGCCCTCCTGTAGATTTCTGTTTCATAAAGCCCACCCACAGGCTCAGCTGGGCTCTGGGAGCCAAAATGTGAGCAAACATCGAGCTTCCCGATCCCTTCAAGGCGGAATAAATTCCGTGAAGTGGAAGCTTTTATTTTTATTGAGGAGTTGCCCGTCCCATCGAACTCCCTGGCACCAGGTCACCTGGAAGGTGAAGGGGTGCAATCGCCGTACTTGCATGCAACACCTCCAGTCTTGCCTTGCGAATCATGGAGGTGACGTTTCCCCCAGCCTACATGTGTGTGTAAGGACAGCCCAGCAAGGGTGTCACCCCTTCCCTGATATGTGAAAGACTGATAAAAGCCATTATTGTTATTTTGTTCCCTTTCCAGGGGCTGTCACAGTCTGTGTGAGGCTGGAAGAGCTTTGCGCAAACAAGCCTCAGTTCTCACAAAACACTGCAAGCCGGCTGAGTAGCACAGAGGAGGAAAGAAAGTATTAAGAAGGTATTTCTTTTTGCCAGCAGTATGTGAGCAGAGAACTGCTGAAGCCGTGGGGCTGCGGGAGCAGCCTTGCTCTGATTCCAGCACAGGCACTGTGAGCAGAGCTGATGATGATACTTTTGCTCCTGGCTTAAAATACTGCCTCCTGGGTGCAGAGTGTCTAAACCCCCCAGGGTAAATAAGAGAAATGGTCAATAAATAATGCACATTATTATTCTCACCTCACACTCCACTAGGCTGAGCTGGTCTACCTGAGAGGTAGAGATTTACCTCTACCTGACTCTTCTCCCAATTAACAAGCCATAGGACAAGAGGTAATGGCCTCGAGCTGTGCCAGGGGAGGTTTAGACTGAATATTAGAAACAATTTCTTCACAGGCAGGGTGCTCAGGCATTGGAACAGGCTGCCCAGGGAAGTGGTGGCATCACTGTCCCTGGAAGTGTTGAAAAGCTGTGTAGATGAGGTCCTCAGGGGCATGGTTTAGTGATGGTCTTGGCAGTGCTGGGGTGATGGTTTGACTCGATGATCTTAAAGGTCTTTTCCAACCTAGCTGATTCTATAATTCTCATGCTTGCCAAGCCTTGGCCCAGTTCCTGAGCTTCCACATCTCACCTGTGTGGTAGCTGTGGGGAGCAGGAGGTGTCTGGGCTGTTCTGTCATGGGTTGCTCCAGTGGCCCCTGGAGATGGCAGCTTAACAGGCAGAGGTGGGAAGGAGATAAAGACAGGCCATGTTTCTCCCAGGCTGTTCTCTTTCCAGTACGCAGCCTTTTTAAGCTGCTTTTATATTTCTAAATGCTTGATTAGTGCTGGTTAGCATGAACTGCTAGAAGTTGGAAACGAAAAGTGTTTGCTTTTGTTTCAGTGATATCTGGAGAATTTGGGAAGCTGTTTAGGGCTTGTTCCCTTTCAAGAGCAAGGACGAGCCTTCTGTGGTTGTGTGCCCCCCTTGACTCCCTTCTTATAGCAAGTCACTGAATTTTTAGCATGTCCTTCATGGAAATAGCTCCTTAATATCAGTTGAGCTTTTTTCAGATCTCTCTGTCTCTTGGTGTTTCTCTGTTCCCTTATCTTGTTTATGAAACTGTATAATGTGAGACAAAACTCATTTGTTGGCGAGGAAGGGACATTGTACTCAGTGGGATATTTACTGTGTACCCGAGGTATAATCTATCCTCTGCAGTGATACAGACTCCAAAATGAATGGGTATTTATTTATAATAATATAGCAGACAGTCCATAGGGAGGTGTCAACTTGTTTGTAATCAATCTGTGCGATGCTCTGGTTGCAGCACAGTTACACTTTGCATTACATGATGAATTGGTTTAGTCTTCTTATTCTGACTGTCATTTTTCCTCACTGAAGACTCATTGCCTCTGTTATGTGACCCTTGTAGCTGAGCACCGCATATGCATGGGAGCTTAAAAGGGAGTGGTGAGATCATGCGTATTCCTGTGTAGAAAGGGAAGAGAGTAGACCCCCCCCAACATCTGTGCTGTTGATTAGAGGGAGTAATGGTTCCAAATAGGTGACTGGGTGCAGTGTGAGCCACACTTGTGGTTAGGTAAGCAATGATTTATTCTGCTGAAGTGGGTCATTATTGAACCAACATTGTATTTCTGGATTGATTTCAACTCAGACCCTGATGACAGAGTGGATATTATACTGCTGGAGAAACAGACTGTCCGTGATAGCAAACAAGCTTGGTATATTTTTAAAAGAGACATTCTTGGTATGCTCGCGAAAACAGCAACAAAACCTCTATTAAAAGAGCTGAATTTGGGTGCTACTGAGATGCAATCAATATGCCTGTGTCAGAAATGTACGGCTGTTACCATCAAAGAGGAAAGCCTGCCCATTGCTCAGTAGCTCATGAGCCAGTTGCCAGGAAAATAGCAACCTGCTTTATGAAATATATTGTAGAAAATGCAGTCGTATAGTCATACTTGCAGGCTGTCTTGGCTGGGGTCTGGATGCCTCACAGGATGATGCTGCCTGGAGAAGGAGGGCTGAACTCTGAGTGCCAGCAGGGCTGTGGAATGGGGAAACCAGGATCGGTTATTTTTTTGGTCCCTCCCATGCTTTTCCAAAGAACACGATACCCCCTGTGCTGTTGCTGTCAGGTCATTTGCCTGGATCTCTTGTCCAACAGGTCTGTACCTCCAAGATGTCCTTTAATGCAGCAGGTTGGGCTGCCCATGTGCACCTTGGCTTGTCCTGTACATGAATAGGCTTGGGGGCTGAGAGACTCTAAAAAGCAGCAGGAGAAGAAAACAGGTCCATGTTTTTAATCTTTCTGTTCCCTTGTGGTACATAAAGAAAAGCTTGCAAATGTCCTTCTGTCTTTGTAAAATCAGAAATACCAGGGGTACGAAGTATGTTCTTCACCATATTTCGCTGGAGGCAACAGAAATGTCTCTGCTCTCAGAGGAGCAGCTGGGGTGTGCAGAGACAGCTCTTCTCCTTGTCTCTGGGAGTTAGGGAAGGGGTGAAGAAAATACATGAAACACTCGATATATGCTACATGTCCTTAGAAACAACCACTCAGTTTTCAGTAGGACTAGCTAAAATAGCAATCCTTCCCTCTGCCACTTTTCCATAATGTCTTCTAAGAAAAATGGGGTAGGTAAAAATACAGTGCAGCACTGGGGAGAAATTAGCAGGTTTGAAAGAGGCTCAAGAACAATCTCGGCACCGTTTTATACAGCACAAAGAAACACAACTGGAAAATTGCTTTTCCTTCCTATGCTGCCTTTGAAGAGTGTTAAAGTCAAAAGGGCCACTTAAGTCTCACATGCTGCACTGCTTTACTGCTGCCCTCCCTCTTGCCACCACTCGCGTGATGCTGGTTCCCACCATGGACACCCAAGCCAACTGCAGTGGAACCCCTGTACCAGTGGAGGAGGCAGCCACTGGAGCAGCCTGCTTTTCCCATTCTCCCCTTCCCAGCTCTGGAAATGGATTGCTGAGCTAACATGAGGAAAGGCCTCAGAATCAGTTATTCTTCTGAAGAGGGAGCTCCCGCAGGGACCTGAGCTCACAGCCAGCAGGGGCTGGGATCAGTGTGCTGACAGTACCGGTTGGCTGTGGAACTGGCAGGCCTCAGGTTCAGTTCACACTTCCCTGGGTTTGGGATGAAATACAGGCAGGTGGATATCTGATGTGTGTGGGTACTATCTGCTGCAGGCTTCCTCATGGTCCTCAGGTTACTCCTAGGAGTAGACACTCATCACTTCAGTATGGGAGGAGAATTTTGTGGTCCCTCCAAGCTCAGTAGCTTGGGTAGTGGGTAGTGCAGATGCCATGGTGCTGAGCTTGGGGAAGTCATGACACCTGGAGCGCTTGCCTGCTCCTGGGGCATGCCACAGCAATGTGCTGAGCCTGCTCATCGTCTGCTGTCTTTGCCTGTGGCTGAATTGCCTTGTGGGTCCCTGAGGGTAAAGAGGGATGGTGATGGCTGGAGTGGCAGATACCCAGGCAGCGGGGTCTGCTTGAAGCACCATCCAGTGACAAAGGCACATTTTCCTCCTGCTCTTGACAAGTCCTGGAAAGAAGACAGAGTCCTTTGCAAGGTATTTGGGCTTTAGACAAGTGGAAAAACACCATGAAATCAGTATGTAGTGAAATTGCAGGTGCTCTGGAGCCAAGTGCTCAACATAATGTCAAACTACCTGTCATGAGTGTCACCCTCCACTTCTGCCGACACCATTAAAGTCACTTTCCAAACTGTCAGTTCAGAGCTTCCTCTAGGTATGGACTGTAACTCATTTAATCACTTCCAGAGAGCATTCAGCTTTAACTGTAGTGCCCTGTTTTGCACAGCCACCTCGTTAAATCTTCGCTCCGAACCACAATATATGAGGCTCTATTACATGCAGCCTTGACATAAAGATCTTGCTTTAGCATGCCAAATTCTTATCTCTCAAATTCCATTTTCGGAAGAGATAGCTTTCAACTGTATGTCTATCTTGAGTCTTCCATCTGCTTTTTGGAAAAGGAAAACTAAAGCTCGGTGTGGATTTGAAAGGTTAATTATCTGCTTCAGAGCATCTCCCTTAGTGTCTGGGAGGCAGTGTGGCTCCTGGCTGATGTGCTGCTGCCTGAGGTTGCTTGGGTCTGATTTCAGCTTGGTTATTGACCTGGGAGGTGGCACAGGGCAAGTCACTCCTTGCCTCAAATTTCCCATTTATTAATTGGAATAAATGCTGTTGCTTCCATTGTCTAGTACTGTGACAGTGCCATCATGAGAGAGACTGTATGAGACAAGCATTATTTATTAGTTTTCATTATCAATCCATTTGGTTTTGAACTGAACTGTTGCCTTCATAATGGTTTTTAATTTAGGTCTGTGGTTACATGTGAGCTTTTCTCTGGAGCTGTCCTTACTGAGTTAGATGTCTGAGGTAAACTTCCATTACAGTCAGTGTAGGAAGCATCCCCTAGAGACAGAAGTGATAAATTACAAACCATTTGTGGTGGATCCTGCCCTAACCTTTCTTTGTGTAATAAGAGATCCAGGTTGTGTTGCATAGCTCTGTCCTCTTTTGAATCCTGTGCACTTGTATGTGATGATGGCATTTCCAAATGAAGCCTCTTTCTGTGTATTACCGTGATGCCTTGGACTCGTCCCTACAATGCCTTATACTTGGGTTTGTAATCTGTCTTTCTCCATGCTGTTGCCATTTTTCTCCCACCTCTTCTGGAATCCCAACTGCTCCCGAACTGGGTGGTTGGACAGCTTCTCACATAGGTGAGAGAACTGGAGTCACTTAGCTCCCTTCTGTCTTTTTGCTTCTCCCTTTTCATCCTGAAGCAAGTTTCAGTTCTGCTCCCTGATTTTCGTTTGTGTCTAGCTCTCTTGATTTATTAAAACTTCGTAACATGATCACAAGCTTGGTTTTTTTTAATCTTTACTGGCCTCTTTGCTCAATACAGCTGCTTGCTAGCTTAACTTCATTCTAATGTGTTTTTCAGCTGTCACTCAGCTGCCCTGCGTCCTCTACTAGCAATTTTACAGTCTCAGCAAAATCACCCTAATTCACAACTTCTGATCAGTCATTCCTGTCTAAATCCAATCTGTGGCTACAGAAACAGTAGCGGGTCACTATTCTTGCTGTTTCTATTTTGAGAAAGGAAAAAGATGTGGAAGAGAAGGACAAAGGAAATGCCACCTGTGTTCAGAACTAGAAGCTAAGGCCCTATCTTTTCCCTGCCTGACATAAATTCCTGTTTAAGTAAATGGGATTTATATCCTGCAGTGAAGAAAAAGATCTCAGGAGCTTTTGCTTGTCCTTCTGATTAATGTAGCACTAAGGAGGTCATTCAGGCCTCTGTTTCACTTCTGAGTACCTTAAGGCTTTTCAGAAGTGGTGAGGACTTCTATCTCCTGCTTACCTTATTAGGAACTAGAAGTATCTGGCAGGTCCTGATGTGCAAGTGTAAATATCTCTCTTTCTTCCCAGACTCACTCTCTGTTAGCTTATTTGTCTACAAAATTGCAATATCAGTAATGGCTTGCTAGCCAGGGGTGTTGTGAAGGGGTCGTGCCACAAAGTGCTTTGATAATCACAAGCACTGGAAGACCTTCCTACTTGGTAGGTCTTCAAATGAGACTGAACTCAGAGTCCTCTTTAACACTGCTGTGCCTTGGGCTGGGCTGGGAGAGCCTGGGGTACGTGCAAGGAGAGGGCTTGCAGTCACCCTTTTCAGGGCATCTTCAGCCTGTGTTGAGTTCATAGTGGTGGGACACAGCCCTGGGGACACAGAGATTCTCTGACTCCTTATCAGGAAAAATGCTGTTGTGCTGGTGTATCTATAAAGTTACATACGCAAGGAGTTTTTTTTACCTAGCATAATTCTTGCTGTGTGTGGGTTAATGTGGGGAACAGATGAGGTCCCCTCCTCTTCCCAGGCATCTGCAAGTGGCCACTGTGCATATGTAGTTTGACTGTATAGCATGCACATTGTGTTAGATGTGGTTTCCGTGCCGCACTCTTGCATGGTACAAAATAATGCATAATTTTGTTTAGGAAACCTGAGACATGGATGTGAGAGTCCTTGCACAGGCTGTAGCCTCATCCATCAGGGATCAACCGCTTCCACCCTTACCAAATTACTGTCGCATCAGAAACTTGTGGTGTGGGCACAGTCATATGTTTTGTCCTTCTGAGGTTGGACGGTCATTGCATGCTCAAGAAATGTATGGTTAGCAGTGGCAACACAGCTTCTTTCCACATGTTATAGCAGCTCAGGTTGGCTCGTAGGCATCTTTTGATGGCTGGGGGATAACACATTTGTGAGAGCTCTCTAAGACCAAAAGTTTGGGCTGATGCAAGGTGATCAAGGGCAGGTTTAAAAAGGAATCAGGCACTTGGAGGCCGTTGCAGTTTAATACTGTGAGTGCAGCGACCATGAGCATAGAGTTCTATTTGCAAACACCAGATCTCCAGAGCACCTCAATATCAGTCAGATTGAAAGTAACCTGACCTAAAAGTGTGCAAGCAGAATATGTGAGAGGCAGGCATGTAAATAGTGGAGGCTGGCACCAGAGAAGCAAGGATGTGATTATGTTTGAAGTGGAAGCCAAACACCCGGCATTAGAGCCACATGTAAAAGCAGAGGAAGGCAAGTGAGAGATGGAATAAACAATCTTTAAAGATGTTGTGGACAGTACGTACATAAATACATTGGCCGCAGGAGTCACTGGTTCTCATTCGTAGCTATCAGCACTGGAGAAAATGACTACTCGCGGGACTGGGATTTTCCCTTCTGAATGTTTATAGTCTAGAGACAGCCTTACCTGCAGTGTAGGCAAGTCCTCTGCAGCACTTTGGGCCATTCTGGGAATTGCTAATGGCCAAGCTGTATTTTGAACAGAGATTTATGATCACCTTCCCAGTCAATTAAAATTCTAGATATTGCTAAGGCAGAATTAAATTAAGGTTAATTGGAGCTTCTGAAAACTGCTTTTCCAAAGGGAAACAATGGTGGGATTGCAGATCCTAGAGAGTTTGTGTCACTTTTAAATAACTTTCAGTTTTGTTCTTGCCTGATGCTGCTCTAATCTTCCCTCGTACCCCATCCTCTATTATCAAACAATTCAAATGTTGATTTTTTTTTTTTTTCCCTGTCATAATTTATCATTTTGACTTATTTGTTCTTTTTACATCTTCTTCTAAAGGCGAGGGGAAAAAAAACCAAACCCAAACACTGCAGAAGTCTGGAAATGTTTTTGTATCAGTCCCAGTGGCCTGACATGAAAGATATATAGCCACTTCTAAGAATTTGACAACACTTCAGTAACAATTATCCAAACAGGTACGGCAACAACTCCCTCTTCTTTTGCTGTTGTGAGGGATGATAAGGCTTTAATGAATTGTCAATAAAGATTAAGAAGGAATAAAATAAACAAAGAGTAGCGAAAACAGGTGCAAATGAAATGCCATTAAAATGCAACTCAGGTTTCCCATTCTACCCTAAATTTTATTTTCTTGGCATCAAGGACTATTGTGACAGTTCTTCGCACACTTGATTGAACTGGGAAAACACATGGGACTGTATCTTAGTCACAGAATGCAGAGCATGTAGCTCTCAGCTCACAGAGCAGTCTCACGGAGGGATGAATAATCCTTTCAGCAGTTCATTTTGTCAGAATTTGCAACCCTTTGTTTACTGTGTGGGGACTAATAACAAAATGCCAATAAGGAATTAAAAAAAGCAAGAGAAGGAGCAATGGAGAGAGACGGAACAGCGACAGCTTGGGGGTCCTGCTCCTCCTCACCCCCCTAGTGCGTGGTTGTCACTTGCCGACTGGAAGATTGTTTAGTTGAGTTTTACTTTCCGTGGTTTCAGGAGTAGATTAACACCTCTCTCTGCACATGCCCTGTATTTTGCTGTTTAAAGGAATCCAGAGCAACCCTCAATACAAGTGTTTTTCAATGTTTCCTTCTCTTCATGAGAGATAAAGGCAAGCAAAGCCAATGGCAATTATTGTGTAGAAGTTAAAGGGAAAAGTTTCTTTGATAAGAGATGATTGTGTAATTATACAGTAGCCAAAGGAGAAGAACATGTAGGTGGATGCACTCTCTGATGTGTGATTACTAATGAATTCCCTGTATTCCTTGTGGAAAAGAGCCACAACTGTAAAATTAAATAGTCAATGCCTCTTTGATGAAAGGGTTTGCAGCCACTGATGTCCTTTATGAAAATACAGTGAGCTTTGAAGGAACAGCAAGAATAGCAAGCCTCAGCTTCAAGGAAAGCAGTTGGAGTAGAGAAACTCTACAGAAGTCTTTTTCTCTAGGAAATTTGTTTATAGCATTTTCTAGTAGCAGAATCCTTTACCTGGGAAAATGATAGGTAGGCTATTACCAGGAGGCATGCAGCTGCTGAAGTTATGGCCAGTACCATTTAGCAGAGGGGCAAAAGATACTAGATTCAGTGTCACGTTTAGGTGTCTGAGTTAGCAAGGACTGACAGATATAAAGGCTTTAAAACATCCTTGCTTAGAAAGGTGAAAAATGATGTATGACTACTTAGTGAAGCATGCATCCTGCTTGATAGTCCGGGGAGGGCTTGGTATGCATCTCATTTCCCTTTCCCCTTTTTCCTTTTTGCTATTTTTCCCTTTGCCCTTTTTTCCCTTTCTCCAGCTCTCCACATAAGCTAATGCATCAACTTTTGAAAGAAAGCTTCTTTTCATGAAGCTTCTGTTTTTACAGTCTTGCAATTTATGTTGTACTCTTAGGATAAGAATATACTTGTCAAAGCATAGCACTGACTGGGAGAAAACCCCACATTTGTCTTTGGACTAAAATAAAATCAGCTTTGACCTGGGATTTTGGATGTGGACCTAGGTGGTGATGATGACATGTGGCATCAGATGCTGTCTGCTGCAACTAAAGGGAAGGAATACTGTAAACACTGAGTTATTCCACCATTAAGACACCATTAAGGCAGTGGGTACCAGTCCTTGGGCTGCCCAGTGGCAGAGGATGTTTTGAGTCACAGCTGGAATGAGGGTGGACAGGAATCTGTGCATATCTTCCAGCCCTGATATGGTGATGTGGGCTTCCTCAGCCAGCATTACTGATGATATTGGCACCAGCAGAATTATGTAAATGGTTGTTTATAGCACCCCTCGCATGTTCCTTGGCTTGAACCAGCGTGGAAGACTGAGATTCCCTGGAGGAGAAAAGTCGTGAGTAGCTGCATATTTTTATTTGCTCAGATACAGCTGAGAAGACCTCTTAATACACTACCCCAGCCATAAAATCAGAAATTATTCTCCCTGCTCTTATCTTCTCAGGAAACAAATTCCGCTGCAAAGCTTTTCCTAGGCCATTTTAAAGCAGTACTGTTAAGTACATTAAAGGCCACTTATTTTGAATTTGTATACAGCTGAGAGACATGTTATAACTCTATAACTGAATGGAAGACTTGATAAAAATGCATTTTTTCTCAGACTGAATACAGCCATTGCTGCCTAGGTGGGTTATTCTAAAGAAAGGATCCATCAGTTGAAAATACTCTGTTGATGTCCACTGGGTCACTGTGAAGAGGGTTTAAGAGGATCTAGGTAATCACAGCATCCCTGGAAAAATGAAGACAGCAAGGTTATCTGGCTCAAGACTACCTACAGCAGTCTCCTCGAACGTTAAAAAATTACCAAACGCTATACAGCAACCCTCATAGCTGATGCTGTGAGAGGGAAAAGAATGCTGGAATAATACTTGAATAAACAACTAAGTGTATGACTAAGTGGACACATTTTCCTATAGATACAATATATGGAATATGCAGAGCTGAAGGAAAATATTATACTGCAGTCTTTGAATGTTACACTGCAGTCTTTGAAGAGGAAAGAGCACAGGCTGGAGCCTGAGATTAGCTACTGCAGGAACTGAGATCAGGAATCTTAAACTCTTCCTCTTTCTCTGCCTTTCAGGCTGAAAATGCTTTTTTATGAGAGCTTGTATTAGACAGCCTCAGCAATGCTTCTGTCATTACAGCACATTTGTCTTGGATCACTCAGGATGCATTTGTATGTAGCTCAAATTCCTGCTAGGTACTGAAAATGCAGAGAGATTATTTTATTATCCCTTTACTGCATGGTATATTAAAGGTTTCAAGAAAATCCAGCCACTTGATCACAGAGCATGCTGTCCTTGAAAGGTATGCTAATCTTTCCAGTACATTTATCAAGGAGGCAACTCAAGGCAATTCCATGTTGGCATCAGATTTCACATCTGCAGGTTTGTAAGCAGTGTTTATATCCACACTTGTTTCTGTTCATCTCAGCTCCTGTGCTGAGAATTCAGGGTATGCGTGTGTGTGTATGCATGCATCTGTGTGTGTAGGTGTTTGCATTTGGAAATGACTGAATCATTATAGGTGTTAACAGGCTCTGCGTTTGTTAGGCTGACCTGCTCCCTCCAAAAATCAGGGCAGCTCTTTCTTTGAAACCTGAGAAAGTAACTTAAGTATTGTCAGTGTGGTTCAGTTTATGATATGCAATGTGGCGTATCATAAAGATTCCATATTCTTCCTTATCCTAAGCCTGTATTTGTGCATCTTTGCTCTGATTTTTAGAGGATGTAATATACTTTTTCTGTAGTTGCCTATGGCCTTCAGTAAGGGAAGCACCCAGAAGAGCCTCTAAGTTTGAAATTTAAACAAATTAACTTTTATTGGTGCACCTTAACTGTAGGCTTCCTTTTCTAATAATCTGGCCTGAAAAATAGGGGTGTTTGGTGCTTTATTGGTAGTTGTCTGTATAGTATTACAAAATATCCTAACAAGAGCTGCTGCACCTTTCATCTGATGTGCCTTAAGAATCCCTCTCATTATTGAACACAAATTGCCCTGAAAGTACTTTAATTTGGAGTGATAAGCACAAAGTGAAATATCCATGATTTTTTTCTTTTTCCCAATACAGCTTCTTGCAAGACTGTGAGAGCTGAGTAGATGAAGAGAAATTTCCCTAAAAGAGGAATTCTCTTTATTTGCCGGCACACTCAGTGATAATATAGGTCACAGATAACTTGTGGACTGAGAAAATGACCATAAAAAGCTGCAATGTGGATGAAATTTGTGTTCTCTCCTGTGCTGGTCAAGGCCTGCTTGAATAGCAGAAAGTCTGAAAAATGCTTTGAGATCCTTAGGAGATGTCGTGCATGTGCATCTTACAGAAACATCTAAATTACGTACTAATGGAGACCACAGTAGCAGACAGGCAAGGGAAGGATGAAGTATTGTTCCCATATCTATCCTAATATGAGCACCAGCTGAGAGCTGATTTGCAAGTACTTACCATCCATTAGGTTTTTTTATTTTCAAAGTAGAATAGTTTAAACTCCTGTTTCTTTCTTGTTTCTGTTAATAAGTTCATATGGCTGTACTGTTCTAGGCTATGTCCTATTCTTCCTCATATCTGTGAATCTCCAAATTGATGGGATGTTAACCTGAGAAAAAAGTATTTAATGCTTCCTGGACATTTCAAGATGATACTAATGAGACAGTTATGTAATTCAATTTTTTTTCCTGGGTTTGGTTAGGTCATTCATTTCAGATCTTGAAAATGGAAAGAAAACAGTTGTGAGCACAACACAGTTTCACATTCTATACACCTTCTTTTTCTTTTCTTTAAGCATTTACTTGCTTATTCACAGCCCTCGGGTTCAGTTGTGCTCCTCACCATCTTGCCAGCATCTCAGGTCTTTCTTAGTTAATTGATGGGTTTTAGTTAAGACCTCTGCTCTATAGCTATTTGCATTTTGAGCTTGTAAGCAGCTTACTGGATAAACTTCTTGTTACCATGTTTTTTTCCCCTTGGAAATATGTATTTAGAAGATATTTGCTTCAAGACTTTCTGTTGCAACAATTTCTCAGTATATCCACTCTGCAATTACCCTTAATCCAGGTGAGGTTAAACAAAAAGCAGAGAAGAATGATTATCTAGAAAAATCCAAACCAGGAGTCTGTTGCAGAGTTGTGGGGACAGATGAGCAGGACTGAAGGGGATGTCATTGCCTAGAGCTGGGTTTAACTCTGAGGGCTTCCCTCCGTGGGTGGATGAGCCACCAAGCTAGCACAGGGTGAGCAGCATCCCTCCCTGCAGCCTGCTTCTCATCCCACTCTGTGCCTTTGGGTAGCACCCATGGGAGATGGTCCTGACTGGTGTTTCTTCCTAGTTCAGTCTATCTTCATGGCAATTTTTTTTCTCCATCATTTGCTAGGTGCTTAGTCAGAGCTGGTCCCTTGCTTCTTGTGCCTGCAGGGGTGGGTGCCCCATCCCATTTAGGAGGTACTGCTCCATGCCAGCATGCCCAGTGCTCAGGTGAGCCTGAGTTTAGCAAGAGGCACAGCTCTCTGCTGCTTACAGGGGTTTGTTCTCAGGACAAAGCCATTTCAGGTATAAATCTGTGGGTTGTGCTTTTTTGTGAACCGTTGCAAAGCCAGGATTAATGCATAGAGTGTATTAAAGAGCAAGTATGAAGGTAGTTAATCACCTTGCAGCAGCTGTGGTTTGAGTGGTGTTCCCGCTCTCCTTCTGAAGGACACTGGGGCAGTGTGCTGGAAAGGTGCTGTGAATGCCTGATGAGGCTGTGGCACTTTCCAAAGCCTTGCTCCTACCCAGAGCTGTGCTGGCTTTCTCGAAAAATGACATTAGATGGCAGTAAAGGCTTTTGCAAAGGGCATTGCAGGAGGATTTTTTTAACTCAAATTGTTTGTCGCTTAGGGATCCTTGTAGGAGACCTTGATCATAAATCCTGCATGCAATAAGGGGTTCATAATGCATCCTACAGAGTACATGTTGTATTGTTCCCTGAGTTACAAAGTTTCATTTTCAATAGAGAAGGCTTTTTTCTTTTCCCTTCTCTTTTTCTTTTCACGTCTAGCATATTCCCACTGTTCAATTTTCTTTGAAAGAAATGGGCAAGGTAAGCCTTTAGTGTGCACTGGCCGAGACATCTGTGTGATGGTTGCTAGTATAAGGCAGGGAAAATGGACAAGCCACAGTTTTGGCAGACTGGATATCACAGAACCATAGAAATGTTTGGTTTGGAAGGGATCTTAAATCTCATCCAGTTCCAATCCCCCTGTCATGGGCAGGGACACCTTCCACTAGACCAGGTTGCTCCAAGCCCTGTCCAACCTGGCCTTGAGCACTGCCATGGATGGGGCAGCAACAGCTTCTCTGGGCAATCTGTGCCAGTGCCTCACCACCCTCACAGGGAAGAGCTTCTTTCTAACATCTAATCTAAATCTCCCTTCTATCAGTTTAAAGGCCCTCCTCTGGACTCCCTCCAGCAAGTCCACATCCTTCTTATGTTTGGGGGCCCAGAGCTGAATGCAGTTCTCCAGGTGGGATCTCACTGTCTGTGTTGATGACAAAGATGTTAAACAGCGCTGCTATAGAGGTTATTCCTTGCCTGAAAATGAGCACTACCCATCTCAAAAATGTATTCCTGCTGATCCACTGAGACAGAGTGTCCAGATGCAGGAAAGAATTTTGCAGAGATCTGTTTTGTTATGGGAAAATTATTAAGGAGGAAACTGAAACTTGATTCTGCCTTGTTTTGTCATCATCAACAGCTATCAGGAATTTAGAGGTAAAAACATGTGGGAAGAGAAACAGGAATTCTTTTCTGCCACATGGTGACATTATATGGTCCCTTGATAATAATGTGATATGGAAAGAACTACTGATCTTCATGAAGGTGAGGAAAAGCAGACTTACACCTGCCACACACTCACCCTTCAGCCTGTTCTTATCACTAGTATTACTTTTAGCACATTCTTCTCAGCAACAGTAATGAGAACTCGGGAAAAGCCATTACCCTTTCATCTTACAGGGAAATGGTGGTAAAGACAATGTTATGTATGATTTGCTTGAAAACAGCCTAAGAGCTTTGGTTATAATTTGGGATTTGGGAGCTGTAGTGCAGGAGGCTATTTTGGATTCCTTAAGCTGGTACTGTGAGAAGCTGTTGATGAGGTTGGTGAGGGAATACATGCAAAGGCAGTCACCTTTTTAATTATATTAATGGACAAACAGGAGGACAGAAAGCTAGAAAAGCCTTGACTTGCACAGCCGCCCAAGAACATTCCTTGTTATCAGCATGTACTGCCTTGGATCTCCAAAGGTGAGGATCTCACTAGAGCGGTTCATAGAGTTCCTTGCACCTCTTGCTTTTAATCAGCCCAGGAATGGCAAGTGGCTGTCATCGTGGGGTTTGTTGGTAGCTATGCTCTAGTCCAAAGCAAGTCTTTTCTTGTAGAGTTTAGGTAAGGAGAGAAGATAGGAGGTTACTGGGGAAGATCGATTTGTGATGTGGGAGTGTTGTTCTCCCCTACACTGGGAGCCTGGGAGGTATTCTAGGACATACTGGCCTGCTGTCTTTTGGCACTGAGTGAAAATTGAGTGTCTGCAGAAGGCTTCAGGACTGACTTTTTCTCCTCTAACACCTTTCTCTTGTGACTCTTCAGGTTCTGCATGAAGTGAGCTTCTGAGAAACTGTGGTAAGAGCTTCTCAGTTGTCTCTGACCTTCATGGGTATGCTCAGGCACAATATGCCATGGTGCTGCATGTGGCCCCAGGTGCAGCTGCACAAGGCAACCATTTGACCATGGATCAAGGCCAAAGTTACCTTCCTGATGGCACTGACTTGGTGGAAGTGTTGTCTTTGACTGGAGTAGGGTCATTGGTTTTCACACTGGAAATCGGATGATGACTTCAACTGTATTGAGATGTTACCCCACCTGGTATTGCCAGTCACACTTATTTCTTTTTGGCCAGCTTTGCCAACTGTATTAAAAATCTCACTACCTGGACGGTTTTGTTTTTTTTCCTGTGAAACCTCTAATTGTCTCCTCATTTGTACCCCTCTGAATTAATGCAAACCTTGATTTCAGCTATGTTGAAAGTATAACTGTATTACCAGGAGTTTGGGGTGTTTTGAAGGTGGGAGTGTATAAGTAGGGATGTTGAGGCTGGGATAGTTTTAATTTTAATTCATTTTCTCCACTTTGTGGGAGCACTTGCTTTTCCCTGCATTAAGGTTGTATATGCATCCTGAGTTTCTCCAGGTTTCTGTAACCCATAGTGGTTTCTTTTCTGTGAAAGAGTTGTGTGAATGAGATATATATGGACTGAGAGCCCTCCATATTCTTTTTTAACTAAGAATTTACAAGGGCTTGCTCAAAATGCAGACACTTTAGGATTAAGTATTACTTAGAAAAGGTTCGAGGGAGATTTATGTGTGAGCAATCTTCTTTTATTGATGTACCTTTCCCGAATGTCTTCTCACGATCCAGTGCCATTTTTTAAGCTGACTTTGGCTAATGATAAGCTCTGGGGTAAGAACTGTCTTATGGCCCAGAGAGGTTCTCATTATCTGGTTTTGAAATTCTGTGTGTATCTTATTAGGGTTTCTGTATTGTAACAGCACGTATTCAGAATCTAGTGTGAAGTCATACCCTCAGTTGCTCCCAGATGATGCTGTATCTTGAAGATATGGATATAACTTAATTTGCTTTTAGAACAGTAATCTTGGAAGCCTTAGCCTTCACTTTGTACTGTCATATTCACAGATAGAAAGAGAGAGAAATTAAACTTTATATTATCTTTTCTTTTTGCTTCTCACATCCTGCCCCTTTTTAGCCTTTCTGAAATACTAAAGGAGGGGCAAAGTGGTCCCTCAAGGCCACCCTTTTTGTTATGTTGACCCAATGGCAGATTCCCCTTGGAGTCTTCCCTGCAGGAATTTTTGTAGGTTTCTTTTGTCACCATGGCTCAGTCCCTGGGCCAGGGCAGAATCTCCCTCCTGAGGGGCAGCAAGCCATGTGTTTGGGTGGATGGCTAGGAGCAGGGGGCATGGATGATGCTGGAGATCATATCATGGTCTTGTTCAACATCTTTGTCAGTGACATGGACAGTGGGATTAAGCGCGCCCTCAGCAAGTTTGCCGATGAGACCAAGCTGGGTGGTTCAGTCAATACGCTGGAGGGAAGGGATGCCATCCAGAAGGAACTTGACACTCCTGTGAGGTGGGCTGATGCCAACCTAATGAAGTTTAACCATGCCAAGTGCAAGGTCCTACACCTGGGTCGGAGCAATCCCAGGCACAGCTACAGGTTG
>JAOEHX010052157.1:21691-44020 GCA_025448015.1 Bolborhynchus lineola | reverse complement strand
CTACCTGACTTTATGATTGACAGAAGCTTTCACAATTTTTTTTTTTTTTTTTGAGCTTGACATGCAATTTGTGCCCAAACTATTTGTGATATTCTGGAAAATAATTTCCCTTCTTTTTAGACACTTTAGAAATCTTTCAATGTATTGGAATTGAGAGGGAAGCAAGGGCTGTGGGAATGTTCCTTTGAGAAGACAGCTGTCAGGTCTTCGACACTGTAGGAGAAGGTGGTTGAGAAGGGATACACCATGGGAAGTTCAGTTGACAGTATTTCAGGGTGCTCTTCACACGAGCAAAAGCAAGATGGGCACAGCCAGTTCTCCCCAGGGCATATGTCATAGAGCATTATGGGTTACCATTCTTGCATGTTGGAGAGTCTTTCTTGATCCCTGTTTCACTGATGTCATGCTTGGGTATGCAGTTCCACTGCTGTTATTCAGTAAACTGTACACACAGAGGACTCAAAGCACTTCACAGCCCTCTGCCAAGCAAAAAACCTTCATGGTTCCATTTGACTTGGTTGTGTTTTAGTTTTCACAATACTTTATACTGCTTGTGTTCGAGCTTTTTTGTATCCAGGGAGACTGAGGAATACAGAAAATATGAGGTTTCACCACAAACATACAGGCGTTCTACTTTTTGTTAGAAGTCAAATATCCGAGATAGATTAGAAATGTATTTTGCAATTTGAAACTTAATTGGATTTGTGCTCAGAAGAGGAATCCAAGTGAAAGGGATCTCAGGATGTTCTTTTTCAAGCTAAAAAAGTAATTGTTTTGATGAAATGCAAATCCTTGAATATTAGCATATTTTTTTTTTTTTTTGCATGGTGAATATTTGCTGTAGCCTTGCTCAGAACTGAGGGAAACGCTGTCAACCCTTTCAGTCCTTTCAGTATTTACAGTTACCTTTCAACTCACTTAGGGGTCTCACCCTAGTTACTGCTTAGCGAAATTTAGTGAATTTGGCTATATTTACTGAATGTATTTGAAACTACTGAGCAGTGGTGATGTTATCATCAATATACACATTTCTACCTACCTATGCTTGTGCATGGAGCTGGGTTTTCTCAGTGGGGCTAGTTGGTACTGACCTGTCAAAGTGAGGATGGAGGAAATAGTTTGTTGAATCTACAGTGGTGAATCATTTGGTTCCCATCTTGGACAGCTGTTTTGTCTTTGGTTATGCAAAACAGAAGCAGAATACTGAAGTTATCTTGAAATGAGGCTTGGTTTTGTGCTGGGTTTTTTTTTCCTGCTCCCAGTGGGTAAGGTCATCTCTTGGAGCTTGCATCCTGCAAATTCACACTTAGGCTGATCGGACTGTGATTTGGGGCAGCATCATCAGACAAAATCCCTGCTTCTGCTTTGCCTCTTCTGCTGAGGGGCAGAGCTGCTTTTGCAGCTGCACTGTGAATTGGATCCAGGAGGCTGAAAAACTGTTTCTTTCCTCCTCCCTCCCTCAGGTTTTTCAGCTGTGCCTGTATGCAGCTCTGTTTCACTGTGAAGGTGTACCTAATACAGGGGCCACACTTGGGTCTGTCATCTAGAGGGGAAGGGCAGACGGGAGACTTGAAGGTTTCAGCTGGTTTAAAGATTGCAACTTCTGAGTGTGTAAGGTCAGACAGATGTAGACTTGCTTTCGTAGTTTCTTCCCACTAGAGGCTTTCTCTTGCAAGCCGTCCAATTTTCTGTCCTCTGTTCTGCAAAGTTTGGAGGCATTTGCTTGACATCCCAGTAATCCCAATGATGACAACTCCCAGTGCTGTGCAGAATCAAGTCTTACACCTCTAGGCACGGGCTTGTAGTGTGTCCTCAGGCAAAGCTAAAGCATACAGCTGTGGCACAGAGATATGCACAAGAAACAACATTATTATTTATACTGTAGATGCTTGGTTCCCTTTGTGTTATTTCCAATATTCCCAACTTATGTTCCTGGTTCCCCTTGTAATACAAAAAAAATAACATTGCAGTTATAGCGAAATCCTTCCATGAATGGCACATAGTTTCACTGAAGTATTTCTTTTTCTTGCCTTCATCTAAAACCTAAAACCAAGCAAACAATGTTTCTGTGACACAGTAAGAGAGCTGGTATGAGAGAATTTGTCTCCAGAGACCCCAGTGCATTCTCAGCTATCAACCTGAGGCATTTTGTGCTCTGTGGAAGCTGTTTTTGCAATTCATCTCCTATCCGTTCCTTGGCTTTTATGTTGTTGTAGAGCCCCATCCTGCAAGCAGTGATGTGGGAGATGGATTAGCTCATGAAGAGGCTCGTGATTGAACTTGGAGTGGAAATTATACACCTAATCAGATGTGCATCTATAGCTGCTGGATCGGGTCTCTCCCCCTTTTCCCCCCCCAAAATATTAAGTCCTTATTAATCAACACAGTGAGGTAAACCTCCCGACTTGCACATTTGTAACACAGACCTGCAACAAACCCTGTGTTTTTCCCCTAAAGACTAGCTCGCACAGCTGAAGCAATCTGTGTTTTAAACATTTTTCCTTCATGTGCCTCCCAGTTAAAATGTCGTCTGAAGTGCAGCTGGAAAATCTCTTATAGAAAGGATAATTCCTTTTCCTTTCTACTTGCCATCTATTTCTGTATATTTTATCTCAGCTCTACCTGTCCTCAGGCACAGACAATGCTCCTGTAATTTATGGATGCCCTTTGCCTATGTCAACTGCACTGAAGTCTGCAGAGCTCTTCTGCCTCCAGAAACATTTGATGACACCCTCATACACAAATGGTGCTGTGCTTCCTGCCTACAGAGGGAAAGGGATGCGAACAGTGATGGGGCTCTGTAGACAGAGAGATTAAAAGCAGGGTTCAATGGCAAGAGGGGAATGACATGGAGATAATGAGAAAGAAGCTTGCAACCTTGGAGTTCGTCGTTTTACACTTGATTTCTTCTCTTAATGTCTATGTCATGTCTTATATTTGCCATAGCCATTTTGCACACATGAAAACAGAGACATGAATAAAATGGTCAGGAATCTTCTCCATGCTAGGGCTAGACATAGGAACTCCAAGACCTGATTCCTGACCTTCCCTCAAAGTCTGCAGCCCCAGAATGGTAGTTGAATAGCAGAGTTAGCATCACTTTATTGTATGGCTCTGTTTCTCCAGGGCTGCGTGCCACACTACCATAACCACCCCAGGACCATCCGGGTGGGTCAAACTGGTCAAGGCTTGCAGGCTCTGTTCCTATTTAATTACTTAAATAGGAACTTGCACTTTGCCTGGGACTACTGTTCGGTGCCATTGAATAGCTTCCTTGTGTGTGTGTGATCACAGACATGCTACCCAGCAAAACCTTGTACCAGGTAACTACATGTTGGTGGCAGGCTGGCTGCAGACTCATCAGAAGGCTATTTTCTAAGCAAGGAGGTCAGGATGTGAGCTAAGGAGGAGAAGGAGGTGTGATGGGACTTGTGAATTTTTCTTCTCCCAGGAGCACATAAAACTATGATCGATCTTAACAGGCACTGCAAGGAATGAAGTAATCAAAAGCATGACTGCAGGGTAGTGTAGACAGACTGTGGGCAGTCTGTAAACTGAATACTAGCCTTGGTGCTGCCAGCTATGTGGCCATCACAGTGTAGAGCTTAGCTTGCAAGGCTGAAGTCTTCATCCTGCTTGTTGGGAGTTTTTCTGTAGCTGTGCTAAGCTTGGTGGTGCTGCAGTACAACAGGGTGCTATTCAGGCCTAGGCAGGTATATCCCTTCAATGCTCTTACAGCCCCAAGTGTCACTGTGGCATACCCACCACAGGTAAGGTGTGGGATGCAATGCTCTGTTGATATCTTTAGTATATCTTTGGCATCTCTAATATGAAATTTAAAATCCAGGCATTTTTATTGCTGCCCCATCAGTAAATTGACTTATGAGATCGCTAATGCAGAGGCAGGGCACAAGCTGACATTTGGCACCACCTCTACCAGCTCTCAGAAGAGTTTTGCTGTACTCTAGCAGAGCAGGAGCTTGGTACTCTGACGGGCAAGGAGGGTCCACTTCCAGTACAATAGGAAGATAATCAATCATGCTACTGTCTTTTGTCTTGGCAAAGGCTTTTAGCTATCAGCCAGCTGGTTAGCTGCCTCAAGGCCACCTGCTTGACTGAAAAATAGAGAATCAGTTTTTCCCTTGCAAAGGGAAGTAGGGAATATTGACTTGTGTGATAATTTTAGGTGGATGATTAAATTTGGCCTCTTAGGCCCCAGCTGAAAATTCAATTCAGATGACTGGTTTTTCTTTTCATACACTGCTGAGCAATCTTGTGTTCTGCCACCACTAATGTTCCTGATGTTGATTGTCCTTTCACTTTAACAAAGCACAGAAATGCCCAGCCTGCTTTCTATTTCCTGTGGCTTTGGGCTATCAAAACATAATGAGAAGTCTGCTTTCCTCTTAAGTTAAGGATACAGGATCTACCCTGAGACAGACTGACTGTCTACCCCCATAAAGTCACATATTGATGTTGTAATGGGTGCAATGAATAGTCAAGTCAGAAGGACCGTAAGTTTT
The DNA here is from genome assembly GCA_025448015.1 of Bolborhynchus lineola. Lineage (NCBI taxonomy): Eukaryota > Metazoa > Chordata > Aves > Psittaciformes > Psittacidae > Bolborhynchus > Bolborhynchus lineola. The sequence goes on along the minus strand of JAOEHX010052157.1, from coordinate 39,497 downwards.
CTACTGACTTAGGTTATTTTCAAATATTCCAGTTAAAGCTGCCCAGGTCTTGGACATGTATTTCCTTGGGAAAAAAACCCAAAACAAACAGCAACCCTAAAGCAACTGGCATGAATGTAGTACTAGAAGGACCTATATAAATTGTAGGACTGTAAGATAAAACCTTCTGTAAATGTGTGACTGAAGTAGGAAAAACAAGGGTGAGAAAGGGGAAAAAGAAGAGTGTTTTGTTCAGTGGTTTGCTCCCATGAATACATATGCTGGGAAGTCCAAATATCAATGTGTGAGCAATGCTCCTGGAATACAGCAAAATTGAATGTTGATGGAGGCAGCTGCTTGCCTTGGAGCGAGTTTTGCCATGTGACACATGCTTTTCTTATTGGTTGATGCTGCTGCATAGACTAATACAGAGGAAAATCAAATTGCAACTTTAATGGGTAGTGTTATTACGAGTATTATTTACAGTGTGACCCCATTTTCAATAGGGTCACCAGGCTGCTGCCTTAACTAATGTTAAGTAAATCGTTAGTGGAGAGTGTATAATTTGCTGCACCAGATCTTACCTTTTTAGAAGTCTGTTCTGTCAGAAAAGCATAAGGATTCACTTAAGAAAGCTCCACTGTTGCAAGCACAACTTATTTCCCTCAGTTAATGAATGCAGGCACTCAGAAAGTGCTTTCGGGTGACAGATTCAAAGAAGAGTACTTGTATCATAAAGGGATCCTGAACAGTAGTAGCAAAGGCATCTGAAGAAAAGAGTACATAAAAGGCAGTTTAGAGTGCATTACCCAAAAAGTAGCATTAGGAAGTAAGCTTCTGATTGCTGAAGATACACTGCTGGATGGTTTTAATGGAGCTAGCATACAGCTGAGTTTGGGTTTAACAGATAAAGCGGATATAGATAATAGGATTAGGAAATAAGAGAAAGATAAATTCGTACACTGTAAAGCAAAGGCCTTTGCCCTCAGCAATACTTTCTTGTTCTGAGAGCAAGAAGTGGATGACATTTCAAATATTGTCTCAAAAGAAGGCATGGGATGCACAATATCTTTAAGTTGAGCAAGGATGGGAACGAGGAAACCTTCATTGCCTTGCAAAATCAAATTTATGTGCCTTTAAATAGGCACATTTGGAAGGTATATTTATGCAGCAAGCAAAGGTATGATTACAGTACAGGTAGATGTAATGTAGATTTCATTCTTCCAGCCATAACCTTTCTAATGAAATTGTGCAGAGCAGGTTTTAGTATGCAGTGTGCAACTGAAGGATAAGCCCTGCAGCAGCCTTGTACACATGGTCCAGTTCCTAGGTGGTGCCACTGCATCTTCATTAGCATTCTTATCTAATGATGGCCAATACCTGTAGCAATCACTTAGATTCTACCAAACCAATATTTTGCACTGGTGTAAACTATACAAGGAATGGAAATATACAGGCTGCACTGCTGTACCTCTAATGGAAGATGAAAACACTTAATTTCCCTCTTCCAGCCTTTGAACTTAGCTAAAAATAAATCTATGTCTAATAGACAATAATGCTCAAGTGAATAGAATTAATTGTGGGTTATAGTGAACAGGACAGATTATTATAATAAATTACACTAGGTGCCTTTTATGTTACTGGCGGTGCCAGAAAGTTGCATTTAGTATTTTGCCTGATACATCACATGATGTATCACAATCATCTGACATGCAATATAGGGCTTTAGTCATTAGGAGTGAAAACTAATGGATAACAACATACAAGAGCAGACAGCTGAGTTGTTACCAATTTGTGTAGAAGATTTTGCAGCTGCAATAAATACTCTGATAGGAGTATTTATGGCTACTTGTTACAGAATGTGAGCTTACTGTAAATGTAAGTGCAGTTTGTAAGATTTGTAGGTGGTCAGCCAGCCATCTTCTGTGTAGTGCTGGAGAACAGTCATCAGGGGAAGGCTATGATTATTGTGTTTTTGTAGTGCACAAGCACCTAATGGAAATGAGCAGAAGTCTGGTCATAGAGTCTGACAGACCAGTCTTATTTCCCAAGGAAACAACTGAGCCATTGTTACAGGAACAAATAATAAAACACAAACAGCCAAAGCAATACAACGATATAACTGTATAGTGGAGCTGAAAATGCCAGCCTGGCCTGCTCAGTACTGTCACACAAACTTTAACCACTTCCAGTCTAGTTCCAGTCTACATTATCAGCCACTAGGATGATGAATGTACATAGAATTGTCTTTAGGAGTACGGAATACCTTTCCGACAGCCTTAGTCTGCACCTCCTCTTTGGCGCTGTTACCGTGCTTTTTTCCCTGTCAATGTGAGGCTGATGAGCAGTCTTGTGTCACAGCAGCTCCTTACATCCCTTCAGAAAGGTACAATATATTTTCCAAAATCTGGGTGAAAGGGGGATAATGGATTTGGTAATCATCTTCCCTGGGATTTGCTGAATGCATGTAGGATTTTACACTCTGCCTGAAAGATCCAGCTGTCCCAATGAAAGTGATGAGATGATAGAGATGGGAATGCTGCTTTTAATTTGGGAGATTACTTGGTTAGTTGAATGTAAGCAGAGAGGCTGTGACAGGAGAGCCTGCTTCTCTAAGCTAAGGGCACAAGAATATATTTAGAATTGCTGAAGTTACCAGGTTATGATTTCTACATGTAGTTTTCCCCTGGCTGCCGTTTTACCATTTCTTTCTTAAATTTATCAGTTTTTGCATAAGGTCCAGTTGATTTTCTTTTTTTCAGATGCATAAACAGTGAACATTTTAATTCTTTATCTGTGGTGAGCCTTTCCGCCCGAGCTCAGACTGTAACTCAGTCTGGCAGGGGGGCTTACCAGGACTGCAAGAGAAAGCAAAATCATAGCGTATTGAATCTTTTCATAAGGGCTGGTCCCAACCAGTAACTATGAGGATGGGCAGTCGCTGGTAGACACCCACTTTCTGGCGCTGGGCATGGGAGAAGACAAGACAGAGCCCTTTCTGCCATGGCTAAGACAGTTGAACATTGTCCTTGGGTACAGCTATGGAGATGAGAGACAACCATTGCTGAAGACACAGCAGAGATTAGAAACTGAAGATAAGGGAAACTGAAATCTGTTTGGGATACTTACCATTTTCCTGATTGAAGTTCCTCTTAAGCAGATAAGCAACCCAAGAACCTGCTAGACAAGGAAAAATAAACTCATGTAAGCTCACTTCACATATGTCATTAGCCACTTGAAAGAAAATCTACTGATTTTCCTTTCAGCAAAAGAGTGTATGTCTGGGGCTTAGTGAACTGGAGCCACAGTTCATATAACAGGATTGGACAGTAACAAATTTTGGTCAGTAGGGCATCCTTTCTTTCTGAGATAGTTCTTAAAGTAAATGGGTTTTGCTTAATATTTTAGGTAAGAAAGTAATATTCTGGGATTTGTAACCAGCAGCCAGTTATATTTTATTTTTACTGTCATATGTGCTGGGAGCACAGTGCAAGCATTTTCTCTGTGCTGCCCAATAGGTGTTGCTGGGGAGAGGATGATAGATGCTGCAGAGCCTGGGTCTGAGGAAGACTGTGCAATTCCAATCTCGAGATTGTCATGACAAGACAGGATTAATTCCCTGCCTTCTTCTCATTACGATTTGCAGCACTAGAATGAATCTGTTCTATACCACGAGGTGCTCTGGTTGTAATCTTCATTGCAAGCTCCAGAACAACAGGGAGAGCAAGAGGAAGACAGAATAGCGACAAATGTTGCAGGGAGTCATCCAGTTCTTATGACTAATATGATAATGTGAGGGGAAAAAGAGGGTTCGCTTCCATGTGGGAATTTCATGTAGAGCATGCAAGTAATACATTAACCTCTGGTGAGAGACATGTCTAAGGTGGTAGATTGCAAATGTGGAGATCCTGATGAGGCTGACTGCAGGGGGATCCTCTGGGAGTATCAGGTGTTTTTAAGCAAAAATAAGATAAGCATCTGAGGGAAATCCAGAATAATGCCATTGTTTTAACAAAGAGCAGAATAAAGACCAGGATCTTGGTGTGTAGAAAAGGAAATTTTGGATACAGGAGAGAATTACATATTCTCCATTCTCTGAATATTTTCAGCATGTCTTCTGTCTCAGATCAGCTCAGTTGCCTGGTTTGGAGGTAACAAGGAGAGTTTAGGACTCAGAGTGAAACTCTGAGGGCACGAGAAGAGGAAGATGAGAACTGTGTGGATGGAAACTGAAGTAAAAATCCTTGCACAGCATCCTCTGAAGCAGCAGTGCTGCATTTGCACAACTCTGGCGGAAACTTCATTGGATCACTTAGATAACACATTTGGGAAGTAGCTCGTGCCAGTCCTAGGTACAGGCTGAGACAGTGAAGCAAGGTAAACCAGCTTAGTTTAGGTGGAGGATAATCCTTTTTCCCTTTTCTATTTAGACTGACCTGCAGCTGAGTAATTGTCCATCAACATGGAGTTTGATTGAGTTGGATTTTGAACCCCCTTTGTATGCTTTTTTGCTTCAAGAAATATTAAAGCCTAGATAAAATTGGAATAGCTGCCTGGTAATGAGATCATTATATATACATACTGAATTGCTCACAGGGGGTATAATGATTCCTCAGCCTAGGTATGCTGCACAAAGCTATTAACTACTAAGCACAGCCTGCCTTAGAGATATGTTTCCAGTGCTAACTCACATAAACCCCTTCAGGATAAAGTTCAAGTCAGAGAATATGAATGACTGGGAATATGTTATTTACAATGTGTGTTAGGAGATGGAATGAGCTGGGACTGGTTATTTACTTTTCATGTGGAGTTTTAAAGAATTCTGATTGACTGAAAAGACAAAGAAGCAAGAGAGGAAGATGATAAAGGACACAAACCACATCGACTTGCTATGTGAAATCAGCTTGCTTTCAGCAGCCACCCCCCTTGCACAGCATCAGGTGTGCTGTAGGGAATTAACAGTTAATAATGGTACCACGTGAGATGGGTCTGTGGTGAAATGTGCTGCAAAACCTGAGTCCCTCCTGCCCCTGAGCAGCAGAAATGCTCAGTGCTTGGTGTTCATGCTGGGCCACAGGCTGGGGCAGTATCTGCCACTCCTGCCATGGGTTTGCATGTGGAGCCAGGGGACTCACCTGCTAGGGTGGGAAGTGGGTTTGGTTCCCTATCTGCTATAGGTTTCTGAAGCAATTTTCTCTCTAGCTTACAAATGGGGAACTTGAGGTAGGGAGAGGCCAAGCCTGTGTGCATCCCTTTTCTCAAGCTCTCACCTCTGAGCTAAACCCATCAAAACAGCCTCAGAGAGCGTGGAGGGAAGGTGCATTAAATATTATGAGGTGTTGAGGTATTGGGGTGAAGGGGGTGAGTAAATAACAATGACAGATTCATTGCTGCTTGTGTCTTTGCAGAGAGGGTAGGGCCAATAAAATTAGGAGGCAGCTCTGGACTTGTTACCATGGCTTATATGCTCTGTCTCCATTGAAATCACCTGTGTTACAGCTATTATACAAGTAGCAGATAGTCCTGGTGCTGTTCATAATAATGAAAGAAAACATACCCTATCAAAAAGACATGTCAACTGCATGCAGAGAAGCTGCAGGAGAGGCATTTTCTGTTGAGTTGCTTGCTTCAGTGACCTTATGTAAGTCCACTTGTTGAACCCGAAATTCAGATATGCCTTTGAGCGTCAGAATTTCTGGTTGTCATTTTGCTGTGCTAAAAGACAAATTTGGGATGTAGTGTTTGCTCTCAGCTGCATGGGTTTCCTTAGAATATCCATGTGTGTATTTTTCCTGATGTCTAGGATTTATTTTTTTCTTATATTTGATAAAACAGACTGCCTTCGTATGTGTTAGAGCAAAACCAGTCCTGGAGAAAGGGGATGAAGTACACATCTAAACTGCTTGACTTATGCAAGCCTTGTCATACCATAAAATAGACAGCTGTCTGGAATAACAAACTTGGATGACTAAAGGCAGGGAAGGGGAAGACATCTGTCTGACTGTCTTGAGCTGCCAAACTCCTACACCAAGCCCAAGGGACTAAGCTCCTGCTGTCACTGTCAATATAAAACTCTTTAGCCTGGCATTTAATGTTCCTTAACCTGGAAAGCTATATTTAAGCTAATAATCCTTTTTTTTTTTTTGTATGTGTGAACTAAGTGGATTTTAGGATCACTTGCAGCTGCCTGGCATTATAGATGCAGAATGAATTTGTGTCAGCAAACTCAAAAGGTTCGTAGGGCTGTGCTTATAGAAGGGAGCTGCTGTCAGTCCGCAGAAAGAAATGCTGAAAAACAGAACTGTAGTGGCCTGCTTTAGGTGGAGTGTCCCACTACAATGGTGACACAGGTACAGCCACCCTGAGCTTCGTGGCAGGCAGGACTGAAGAACATTAAGGGGTGCTTTGTAACTTCAGAGAAAGCAAAAGGGTCATAGCTTTTTCTTAACAGAATCTTGAAGGGTTTTCTTCTCTTTTAATTTCTTTTTTATTTCTTCTTTTATGTTATCTCAGACCTTCTCAGTGGGCCTGCTTCAAAGTCTGAAAAATGAACTTGACCCCTTCTGGCAGAGGCTGGGCTGGACCAATAACAAAGCTTCTTCTCTGCTGCAGTCTGCATGCCTAAAGCTCTATTAAAATGTAAACCCACATATCAATGGGTTAATGGGTCATTAAAGCATTATCCTTTTCTTCTTTTGTCTCTTCTGGAAAGCTCTGCAGAGTTAATTAGGCTACTGTGAGGATTAGGAAACCAAGTTTTGCAGCATTTCCCTGGCAAAGTGACATCTGAGGCCACCACACCATATCCCATACCCTCTCTGCTAAGTCACTACACCCTGTAACTTTTTCTCAGCTGGCTTGCCATTCACCCACCTTGGAGGAAGGGAGAACTGTCCTGGTTCTGAAGAGCTAAGGCATCCTAGCTAATACATCCAAGCTAGTGCTTGGGCACCAGTGCTCAAGTCTTGGGTTTACAATGCAAGAAACTCTGCATTGTGCACTCTACTACCAGGTTCTCCCTCTTCCCTTCTTGTGGCTTTATGTAAGCTTTGTAGGCAATTCACTAAAAAATAAGGGTCACTTACTTTAACACTTTAGTAGCTCTTCCCTTTTGTTCTTTCTCTTAGAAAGAGGTTTGCATTCCCACAGAACAGCTGCAGAGGCGCTTGCTTTGGTTTTGTTTGTGTTTATTTGCTTGACATTGTCCCCAAATTAATTGTAAGGGAAATAAATGGTGTGAGGGAAGTTCACTAGGATTAAACTGTAGAGAGGTTTCAGAGTCATGTATTTAGCTTCTCTTGCCTGGTGGCAGAACTGAGGTCTTAACATGCAAACAACTGCATCCCAAGTAAATTAAAAGCCACTATTTGACCTATGCTCATTATAGAGTTAAAATGTGGCCTATCATCACCACAGCACTTTCTGGTCTTCTCTGCAGCCACAGTGTTTTAATGTGTCTGTTTGGCTATATAATTTATTATCCTTGGGGCTTCACAAAAACAATCCATTTGGCTAAGACAGGGTCATGAGACTTAAAACAGTTTTGTGCTACTGCCCTCCTAGTTGGTCAATAGCTTTTGAACTGTTGACCACGTAGCAATTGGCAAAGAAAGGTCTCCTGACCCTGTGAACTAAATATAGATCAAGCTCTCCAGAAGGTAAATCTAAAGCTTGAAGGACATTTAGAGGAAAAGCGATTGTTAAATTGAGATGTTTAGATGTTATTCCCCATTTTGTATCTTTTAGGGCTTACTTCATTGCTCTCTGCTTGCTTTATGGGATTGCCAGCCAGATTACAGAAAAGAGAAACTGTAAAAAAAAAAAAAGTAATCAAATCATCATGGAAATAAGAATAAATAAAAATACTTGCAGATCCTTCTAGGGAAGTCCAGTAGTGTTTTCAGGGCTGTCTTGACTAAAATGAGATTTCAGAGTTGATATGACTGACTGTAGCTATATAAAAATAGTTCAGGAGAAATGTCACTTGTATTAATCCAATATAGAGTCAGGGGCTCTTTCCATTGGTATTGCAATTGTACATGACAGGGACGGAGCAGAAAATACTGACATGCAATATAGAAGTATTTTTTTGAAGTGGCAGATGAAAACGTCCACAGCCCAGACTTTAAATTTCCCTGGAAGAGGTTGTCTCCTTTATCACAGTGGGGATGCTAGATGCCAGTGCAGATGCCTGCTATTAAAATTGCTCTCCCTTTTCTGAATTTGCTGTCTTCTGCTGTCTTTTTTTCTGGAAGCCAGGTAAAGTTCTCCCCCAAATGTTCCTGTGTGGTTTGTACTTGGATACAGATAGGACTGTCTATCACAGCTGCCATTTCCCTTTTTCTCACCTCATTTATTCTTTCTTTAGGAGGAATGAGTTCTGGCCAGTAAGAGAAAAGTTTTGTCTTATTGCTGAGCAATTCTGGCTAAAACACTATCACTTCACCTCCTGATGGGAAAGGAACTTGTGCTTCATGAGCTACCCTTGCCTGACCTGGTGAAGAGGAGCATGAGCTGTGTGGGGTTCATTTCTGTTCTCTAGGTTGTATTCCTCCTGCACCAAATTCTGAGTGTGGCTAGCTTCGAAGTAAAAACACAAGGTTTTTCTTATCAGCAGGAATGCTGGTGAGGGACTGAGATTCTGCTACAAAAACATGCTTGGAGAGTGAGAGTTCCCCATGCTATTTCCAGTGAGACCTTTCTTTTATTTAAGGCTTTGGGAAATGCATTGTTCAGCTATAATAGTGCTTGGACTGTCAGGCACCTTCTTGGAAGAAAACTCAATGAAGCTTTTGCCATGGACAGCCTGAAATACATGTGTTATTTTTTCCTCTCTCTGGTAAGCATGGGTGACCAGTTGCAAAAGCAATCCCCCGAGTATTTGCTTCTTGCATTAGTGTGAGACTCACTGGGATTAGTAGAAGCTCCAATCTCCCCTTTTCCTGAAAGAAACCCCTTGCTGTTTCTGTGTGAGGGAAGAAACTAGAGCTGGATTTGACACCCACCACAACTGTGCTGGCAGTAGCAGCAGTTACCAAGGCCCCTTTTGAACAGGATGGGACCCTCCGAGGTGCCCATTTGTTTCTGCAGCTTTCTTTGCACTCCCCACAGGCTGCTGTCGTATGAATGCTGCATCGTAGGGAGCAGGCTGCATGTGAGGATTTCTCTGAATTAATTTTGGTTTTGATTTCCTGCCTTTGAAATGCCTTTTGCTTGAGATGAACTAGGTAGCAGTGCTGTAGCAATGAGCAGAGAAGGCTGATCTGTGTGCTTAGTACTATTTCCTTCTCCCTCTACTCCCCAAGACCTGTTTTGACTGCTTTGTATTAGGATCTGAATGTCCTTGTTTTCTCCTAAGCATCCTAGCAGAGTCATGGGGTGTGTTTTGGCAAATGCAAAAGCCAGTAGTCATTGAGCCTTGGATAATCTCCTCTGTTCTGCAGAAGTAAGCTTCCACTCATCTGCTTCTCCACGAAGCAAGAAATGAAGCTATTACTTTCTAGGCATAAATCAACATTTGTAACAATGCACTACAAGAGACTGAATGTTAGTGGTGCAGATTATAATGTTAACAAGGGCACCAAAGGGCCGCCCTTACCACAGCTGATCACATAATGAGCTGGGCAAACCATTTATTTCTGTGGTTTGTGTACCTCTTCCGTCTTTGGTCACAGATTTCCAAACTCACATGGTGACTACTTGTTGATGCATTTCTGGCTTGGTAGTTGTCCAGGTTAACTACCCATCAGCAGCCTGCATGTGAGAGCAGGTGGTGTGTTTTCTTTCCAAGAAAGGAGGCAGCCAGGATAGGTGGGGGTGCTAGGTCTTAAATAGCAGGGATAGGCTGGAGCTTGCCAAGGGGGTCTTCCAGCCTGCCTGCTGCATGATGGTGTATGGGACAGAGGTAAGAAAAGGTGAGGTTTTCCTCTGAGAAAACGGGGCCTTATGGCAGGGCTGGAGGAGCAGCCTGGATTCACCTTCCTCCTCTGGCAGGACACAGAGGGATGGCTCTTCCTGGCAAAGAAAATGCAAGGCTGAAGTACACTGAAGATATTTCCAGGCATTTTTCTGTTGAAATCAGTTTCAGACAATAACCTGTCACTAAGCTATTCCTAGCTGCAGCCATTCTTGAGCAGGTAAGATGGCAGTGGGAGCTGGGGAGTTCGGGTGGTGGAAGGCAGTAGGGCTTGGCGCAGTGCTGCACTTTGCTTGCCTTGGAAACAAGGCATGAAAGACCACATCTCTGTAAAAGACCGAGTATGACCTGCTTATAATTATAAACATCTGAATACTAAACCTGTGCAATGTGAGTTCCCCCTTGCATTTCAAATGCCAGTTTAAGCTGTTCGTATGACCATCTTTAACTGAAAAACATCCTGTAAGTAATTAATGTTGAATAGCATGAAGTTATTCGTGCTGATTTTTTTCTCCACCACATTTCTCTGCAAGATTGATTCCTTATCTTGCATTGGGTTTGTGCCTCAGTTTCCCGGCGGTTTCAAAGGTTGTGCTTTTTTGCTGCAGATTGCTGGGGACAGAAATCACAGGGGGCAAGTCTTGCTGCAAACAGGCACGTTTGAGCTTACTAAGACATGGAAAAGTCAGACTTATTCCACTGTGAGGACAATGGCTTTCAAATACAACCTGGTGAATGTGTGGAAGACCATACAGTCCCTTCCCTGACCTCTTGTGGAAGTAATAATATACTGGACTCTGTATTTTAGGGAGGAAAGTATCTACTAATGCTGTTAGATTGCCAGTAGGGCAAAGGATTATTAAACAAAGAGGTGTTATAAACCCTGGCAATTTTGGACCCATGAGTATATATATCGGGCAACTAGTAGAAATGCATATAAAATATAACTTACAGGTATTGTTCTCTCTGTGCTACTCTATACAGGCCAGTATTCACCTGTGCTCTTACTGAGATGGAAGCAGATGACAGTCCTGAGGGACTCCATAAGAGTCTGGGTTTCTTCAGGCATCATCTGTGATACCCAGATATGTGTCTTCAAAAAGCAGATAGGTTGTATGATTAATACCTGCCATTAATGTCCTAGGTATCAGTGTTTGTAAAGTAGTCTGTGTACTCCTGGTAATGTTCAAAAGTTTAGTACATTAAATCAAAGCTACACAGCATTGGTATCTTTTTACATCTAGTCATCACAATAAAAAGACTTATTCATTATTCCAAAGTGTGTGTTTTCTATTACAAAAGGGCAAGAAACAGAGAAACACAGTATTCCCCCACACCCCCAGAATACAGAGAGTTTTGTTTTAGAAATTGAGATCTGTAAGCATGTGAATGAAGATGATTGAGAATACTTATCTATTCAAATGGCTTAATTGGCCAAACACTTATCTTTTGTGTCTGCAATAGGGGGAACATCTCTGCACAGTGCAATTTGAGTAATAATGAACTATATCAGTTAAATTGAGTGTCACAAACAAGGTGATGAGGCAATTTAATAATGATGATGTATTGTATGTTGTTAAAAGATTTTCTCTGACATACATGGCTACTAGAGCTATAGGTACACTTGTTGATATTGAAGCCCTTGGTACCAGACCATGCCCATCATTCCTTGATGTGGCACATTAAATGTCATGGCTTTCAGGTAGAAAGGGGCCTTTCTATTAAATAAAAGGAAATCTTACCATGTACAATAGCTGGCATCTGTGCTATTTGCATTAGGTGTAACTGACAGCAACAACTGGTGTAAGCAGCACAAAATGCAGCATTCCAGTTTTACAGCAGTGAGAGGAGGCTGGCTCTTCACACAGCTCTTCAATCAAAGCAGTGAGGACTTGACCCCTCAGCATTAATGGTGCAGCTAGGATGTTTTTCTGCAATGAAAGGTCGTTTTCTCTCTCAGGAGAAAAACATGAAAGTGTTTGGTTGTTTTTTTTTTCCTTAAAGGTATGAACAGGATGGGCATAACCTTTAAAGGATGACATTTCGCCTTGGACCACATAGGTGTGGTAGGAATCAGTCGCAATGGGGGGTTGATTCAAATATGTGCCTTTCTTCTCCAGAGCTGATGGGTGGGAAATGTGAGAGGACACTGGGGTAAAGAGGAAAGACTTCTTTCCTTACTGGCCACAGACAGAAGGTAGTTTGAGGCAGCAATAAACTACTGTCCCTTACTACAAAGTTGAAGTCAAAGAGAAACTGTGCGAGGGCATATCTGAGGGCAAGGTTACTCCATGCAGTATAAACACATCACACTTGGGTAGCTTAGATGCTGGAAACAGGCAAGCTGCAGCAATATGGAACACTGAGATGGCTGATTTACTTGCAGAACTCTGTACTGCTGTAACTAGGGGCGCTTTCAGTTGGATCATTTTTGGCAAGACAGATGATTGCATCCACTGATTCAGCTTGCTAGGAGGGCTTCCAAATCCTGGCATTAGGTTGTGGCAGGTACTGCTGTATTTCCCCTGTGTCTTAGTAAGGCAGAGGTGTCTGGTTAAAAGATCAGATTAATGTTTGCTTAGGGTGAGTGTTACAAGCACCTTCTCACTTTTTTTTTTTTATTTGTATGTATAAGATTATTTTTTCCATTTTTCTTATGCTTGACATTCCAGAATCTTGGAAATATATGGCTCAGTCCTCAAAAATTATTTTTAAAACAAGGGGAATAATAGAGGTTGTCCACATAGCTGTGCATATTCTTTGGAATGTAACATATACACTTAATCATGTGAACTCTTGAGTTAAAATTAATCCTAATGAAAATAAGCCCTACAGCCTGTTGATTTGGATGAAGAATTACAGCTTGTACAAATGTATGAATCAAGGGACGGGGCTATGGGTTTGTATAAACCGGTATGACTACACTGAATTCGGTCTGCATTCACCAGCTGTCACTAGCTGAGGGACTCACCCTATTTTTTTTCAGCAGTGGGGGTATGAAAACTTTGGCACATAAATTTAGGATATGTGACTACTGTGGTTGAAGTCTTCATAATGTCTCATCTTGAACACGGTTTAGTTTGAGGTGTCCCTGCCCATGGCAGTGGGGCTGGAACTAGATGATCTTAAGGCCCTTTCCAACACTAACTATTCTATGATTCTATGAAGATCATCACTGATCTCTTGTTTTGCAAGATGAGCCCTTTTGTTTCTTCAGCTCCTCTTAATTTGAGCTGCTTTTCTGGAATTGCCATATATTTTAAACAGAAATTATTTTCTGCTCTAAATTCTTTTTTATAGTTTTCAGTCTTTGTTTTGGTTCTTAATTTCCTAAAACCACAACAGTACATAAATTTAGGATATGCAAAGAATGGTACTAAACCAGGAGCAAGACATTTGTGGTGCAGTACATCAAACACCATGCAAGAGGTTTCCCACAGTGTGTGATCCTGCAGCTGCCCTGTGTAGGCAGAGCTTGTTTTCAGTAAGAGGCATGCACAGAGCAATACATTTTAAAGAATAAAACCAACAAACCAACAATGAATCAATAATTAAAATCCCATGCATCAGTTTCCTGTTGGAATGAAAATGAGGCAACTGTTGCATCATTTAATATACTTCTGGAAGGCAGGAGATACTTACAGTGATGAGGGCATTATTAAAAACAGGGAGAGAATAGAGTATTGACTCTGAGGTTTCCAGTGACAGCAGTATTGGGCCTGAGTTTTAGATTGGATGCAAGCTGGTAATAGTGCAGGTGTAACAGCTATGTTGTCTGTAAAAAACTTTGCTATGGCAAGCAGCAATTGGGGCTGGTATAACATTGCTATTGGTACAGGACCAAATAGGCCTGAAATGTACATCTTGAGGTCAAAGGATGGAAAATAAGTGTGCTGGTGCAAGTGTTTGTAATCACAGGCTCTTATCTACTTTTTGCTTAGACCAGATGAGTGAGGTGCAGTGTGAAGAAAAGAGCCTTTGATGCCTCCTGCTCTTTCAGAACTGTATTCCTTTTGCAAAACAGAACACAGCAGTTCAGTCTTTGCATGCCTGGGATTTGTTTTTCTGTGTTGCGTGGGTATTATTTACACTGAAACAATAACGAGTGTGTGTGTATGTGTTTGTGTGTGTCTGTGCACGCAACTGCATTGAATCACATGCTTATCTCTCCACCTTTAGCTTCCAGGGAAGTGGTGTGGTGCGTGGACCCTGCTAGCTGGTGGAAAAGCTTCTGGCTTCCTCTTAAACCTGTATATGCTCTCAGCCTTTGAATTTCTGTTTGACACAAGTCTCTGGCAGAATTGATGGAGTGCATTAAGGTGTTTCCAGGATGTCAGAGGGGTCTTTGACAGAGCTGATCTTCCTAATTCTCTAGTGACAACAGGGATGACAGATACTCTGAGGAACCCCTTCTTCATCGGCAGCCGCAGTGACCTCCAGTGAAGTCCTGCAGCACAGACTCACAAGGCATGCCAGAGCCAGCCATCCTCCTCGTGTGGCCCTAGGCACCCAGGAGTCCTGTGGATGGCACAAGGGGCAGAGCTGAAGCTGCCCTGCTTCTTGAGGAGCTGCTCAGAGTGACTGAGTATTATAAACAATGCTTCACAAATACACTGCATCTCATGCTAGACATCTGTTCTGTTTGGCCTTAAGTATTGGTTGCAGTAATACAAAGATTTATTAAATGTTGTTTGCAAGTTTCATGTCTTTTTTTGGAAAGCTGAGCCATTTCTGTTTCAAGTGTTGTGCTAAAAGCAGAGCAAGTTGGCTGGCAGGCAGATTAAAAGATACTAGAGAAGAAAAAAGCAGTGAGGCTAAAAGAGCAAATGGCTGCCGAGTTGTCACTTGTAGTACTTCTATATCCAAACCCCCACTTAGAGTCACTGAATACTGAGACTATCTACTTGGAGGCTACCACAGCTTCTGGCTGCTGCTATTTCTGGTTATAGCTCCCTAGCGTATGTGGGTGCTGGGTTTTTCTAGGCAGGCAGAAAGTACAGCAGGGCTCTGCTCTTCTGCACCAGCTCTGCAGTTAATGCCTGGGTAAATATACTATAGTGGTGCTACGCTATGCAAGTGAGTGACATTTAATGATGTGTGAGGTAATGAAGATGAGCATCAGCAGAAGGATCCTTTCAAGTTTAATTTCTTGTCTATAAGCTTAGGCCTGTGAGTATGATTGTGCTGGCAACAGCAAGTCAAACCCTGATGCCAGCAGCTTAGCAGAACTGCTCAGGTGCTGGAGAAGTCACAGTTACCCTAGTCCATGCCTGTGCTGTTGCACAATTACTTGCAAAGGTCTGGGTGAGACACCTTGTTCATTCCCTGCTTCTGTGTGCCAAGATAGCTCTTTCTGCTCCCCTAAGTGACACCCTACTTGATATGGATGGCACAGAACCAGAGCTGAGGTGCAGCCCCAGTACACCAGTGTACCTCTGTCTGCATCTCCTCCTTGTCCTGGCATGTTCCCAATTCCTGTTCTTAACTGGCGCCAACCCATAGGTTTCCTGCCAGTAGATCTCTTTGCAAAGCTCCAAATCCAGACCTTTCAGATGTTTTGCAGTCATTTAGTATTGGCCAAGCCAAATTAACGCCAGAGTAGCTGGGAATGACCCACCCTTCTTTGCTTCCTCTGCTGGCTCTGCAGCTCGTTGCATTGCCAGATCTCCAGCAGCACTAATTTTGGAGAGAGAAAATTAGGAGTGTTGTGGCCTGTCCAACATTGAAATAATTAAATAATCCCATTGTGTTCAATGGAATGTTGAGTATCAGCAGAAAGACAAGGAGATAAAGGGCCATAATTTTTGCTGTTAGTATTTAATAAATGTTTTTTACCTTAATGAATGAGGATAATTTAATAATACAGCTGATATACTCCTGATGGCAAGGGTTTGGGCAGTATTACTTCAACACCCCCCCCACTACCCAACATTTCTCACATTTTTTGCTTCAAGGTTTGTTTTCTGCAGGTCTCTTTTCTCCCAGCATACTTCAAAGTTGCTGTAGTTGCACATCTATCAGTGACTGGAACATGAGTTTCTAATTTCCAATTGTCGAGTTTTCCTTCCTCAAGATGGGCAGTTTATTTCCTTCACTGCAGCCCTTTGAGGCTGAGCCTGTTCTCAAAGATTTTTAGGAAGTTGTTGCAACTAGCTATTCCTTTTACCAGATCCTTAAAAACACTGGGATCCTTCTAACACCTTCTTACTGCTTTCATATACTTAATTTGTTTTCTCCTCTCAACCATCTTATCAGTTCTTTGTTTTATGTAAATTATTTTAGCCTTTAATTTGTGATGTTGTTATGCTCTTTTTTGTGTGTGTCAGTACATATGCATGCAAGACTGAAGATATTAGCTTTTCACCCTCTCTGTGTCTTTACTTCCCAGCGTGACTATTTGGGTACTGGAAATGTCTTGAGAGATGCTAGGCACTGTCAGATCCCATGTGCCCAACTGCAGCTGAACCCCATTAACGACAGTCAATGCACAGCACTTCCCTGGAGACACAGAGTGCCCCAAGTAAAAGCTGCTCGGGTTTTATTGCTCTACCAGACCATGTTTTGTTAGTAAAGCTTCTTCCCCACCTCCCTTTTGCCTTTTAGCAATGTCTGCTTCAGTATTTTCCCCTGCTGGATTTTAATGTGAGGAATATAGTACTACAAGCAAGAAGCAACGGGAGAAATGTCTTTCTCAGCCAGAGCCTGCTCATCTGCTATGGTGTGCTAACTGACTTCAAATTCCTGATTATCTTCTTTCATTAGTCAGTACATGGGCAAAATTGCCTCATCCCTACCTGTTCTTTCTACTCAAAGATGAGATAGTGCTCTCAGTCAGACCCCAAATGTATTTATTTTCTGGTTTGCTGTGGGAATATTCCGGGAAGTTTTAGAAACCAGAATTACCCCAACAGTCTTAGTGGTCTGCTGTCTTCATTTGTCACTGCAGGGTTATTTCCTAATGCCTTGGTCATGGTTTGGTAGTTAAATGCCTCCACCATACAGCTGTGCTCTCTGGAGCCTTCGCTGCAAAGGGGAAGGTCTGATGCACAAAATATGAAGGAGGTTGATGAAAACAAAGGCTAAATGCAGTAATAGGAATATCATAAAGTTGCATGTATTTCAAGGACAACCAGATTAAGGTTTTTCCACAGAAATTTCCAATTATTGCCAAATCTCTATTTTCTAACTTTAATATTGATGATACATTGGTAAAAAAATGAATAATGGAAGTGTTTTCCTTGAGTGGCTGAATAAACTTTGCCCAAATGTAAAAGCCAGAAATATCATATTTAGGCACATGATAGCCCCAGAAAAATCCATAATATGAAACTTTAGTGGTGCTGAACACAGAAGCATGAATGTGGACATGACAACTGGCGCTGAAAGGGAAAAAATATTTCAATCTTAGATTTATTGCTAAGATTATCTCGCTCCCTCAAAATGTGTTTACCCATTGGTGTAATTGTGACTGGTGTATAAAAATGTAGCAAGTATAGCCTATAAAGATGTCATGCCTTCGGTAAAACGGAGCTTCAGAAAACTTGATTAATGAATAATACAGCTCATTAAGTAAAAACTCCAGCTGATACAGATAATTGATGAAAAATATTTAATAGCAAACTAATCCTCAAAAAAATATTGATTTCTAAGAAGCCAGGAGCTTCACAAAGAAGTGAAAGTTCTTAAACATTAACTTTTGTCCTAAGATTAGGTATGTTTGGACAGAGCCTTGGGTAGCATGGTTTAGTGGGAGGTATCCCTGCCCATGGCAGGGGGGTTTGAACTGGATGATCTCAAGTTCCTTTCCAGCCCCAACTATTCTATGATTCTATGTTTTGCCATGAAGCCTTCAACGCATGGATCATGGAGAAAGCATGGAAAGCATGGCTGGAAACCTGCAGGAAAAGTGAC
>JAOEHX010052157.1:0-21591 GCA_025448015.1 Bolborhynchus lineola | reverse complement strand
GGGCAACACATTCCAGTGCCTCACCACCCTTACAGTAAAGAATTTCTTCCTCATATCCAATCTAAATTTCCCCTGTTCGAGTTTGAACCCATTACTCTTTGTCCTATCACTACAGTCTCTAATGAAGAGTCTCTCCCCAGCATCCCTATAGGCCCCCTTCAGATATTGGAAGGCTGCTCTGAGGTCTCCATGCAGCCTTCTCTTCTGCAGTCATACAGGGAGCTTTGGGAAGGATCTGTGAAACGTGATACATTTCAGATACTGTGCATGGGTAGGATTAGTGCTCAGAACCTAAAAAAATAATTCACTTGAAAAGCACTGTTCTGCATTTAAAAGCCTTGACTGTATTTACACTGAGCTGAGAGTGTCTTGTTGCTACTTCCTTTTAAGAGTATCCCTTAGTGTAAGTGAGGCAGGCTGCAAAAGCTTCGTTCCTGGAGTTGGTACATACATGGGGAAGAGCTGGAGCTGCAAAAGAGGCAGTTAGAAAAACCCTTTCTGCTGGTCATCCTGGCGGTCGAGCGCCCGCTGTGCCAAGTCACTGGGACTAAGCACAGAGCACCTCTTCTACAGTGCCTTTTCTGAGAATACGTGTGTCTGCTGCAGCTGGGAATGCGCTTAGCAGCAAACAGCAGATGTTCTGCACAGCCTTTCACACTGTATTACCTTGCTGAACTCCATTCTCATCCTGGTTACAAAATCTCAGGCAAATTGTTAGTTTTTCTCATCTCAGTTTTCCCTTTTATAACTTTTTGTCATCTGTATCTGTTGGATGCTTAAATATCCTGGTGATAGATGCCTAAGGAAAACAAACCAAAAGCAAGGGTACAGAAGTTACAGTCTGTGGTACTGCTTCTAAAGCGCCAGGAGATTCTCTCATGCGAGTGCGAGGCATTTGCAGCAGATTTTGTTTAATTGTAAGCAAGCTGTTGACGGCTGAGTGTGTGTTTATGGACTTGCTGCATTGTTTGGATGTTGAAAATAGTTTCTGAAAGCAGGGCTGAGTTTTGTA
Organism: Bolborhynchus lineola; assembly: GCA_025448015.1. Taxonomy (NCBI): domain Eukaryota; kingdom Metazoa; phylum Chordata; class Aves; order Psittaciformes; family Psittacidae; genus Bolborhynchus; species Bolborhynchus lineola. The sequence goes on along the minus strand of JAOEHX010052157.1, from coordinate 20,579 downwards.
GGGTGGTAGAAAGTTTTCAATGAGGGAAGGAAGGAAGCAAGTTTCCGCAGTGCTCCACTGCCTGACTCCTTGGGCTTTTGAAGTGACTGTCAGGATTCAGGGGCCTGGTGTCATTGCAGACTGCCTCTGGGAAACAGTAATTGTATTTGAGATTCCCGCCCTAACTTAATGGGGTTTATGCATGCTTTGTATCATCATTGAATGCGAGTAGTGTGTGTGTTCCAGCAGAGCTAACAGCTCAAAATAGCCCTAAATATAGAAACTTTGAAGAATTAATGCAATATTTTTCTGCTGTTCAGTACCAGTGCTGCCATGCCTGTACCTGCCCATATTTTGGTGCTTTGTTTTCCAGTGCCAGTAAGAACCCCACTTGCAGGTATCATGGCCCTTAAGAATCTGCATGAGCAGGAAATGGACTTCAGAAAGGAAAGGACCTATGGACACCATGCCTTTCTGTAATCCTCATGAATTGTCAATTAGCATGCAGTTGTTATCATTCACGTGTGTCAGCAGTTTTTAAGTCATCCCCCCTTCTAAAGCGGAATTTCCTGCTTTGTAACAGCTAAAATCATTCTGAAACTTAGCACAGAAAACCCACAGCGCTTAGTTTGAGGCCATTTATTTTTATTTTATTTGGGGGACCATAAGGTGGTCAAAAGATTGAATCGTTAAAGCAAACAGAGTGCAGAGATACTTCAGGAAAGGATTTCCCGTTCCTGTAATTTCATGCTTCAAAGGGAAAAGGAGTGATTTGCAGGGGTTTTATGCTTGCCTTTTCATGCTCAAAGTTAATACATTGCATTATTATACTCAAAGTTAACGCATTGCACTGTTCTGCAATGGGTCATCAGTGCCCAGTGTCTCGTGGAAAGGGGAAGTGTTGGGAAACAACTATGGAGAGACACAGTCATTTGTCCAAAGATGCACAGTGGGTTTGAAAGCACTTCTGATCTGTAACACGGGCCATAAACCAACATGTTGTGTTTTGTCTGTCAGAGATGTGCAGACTCTGCTGTGAACTCCGGCCTTGGTCCGTCCCCTCCTCCTTCTCTTTTTCTTCCACATCTACCAGTGACCTGGTGCTTTAAACCAAAATCTGGCTGCTGACACTGCTATGGCAGTAGAAGAGGGACCTGGGGACTGGTAACTACAGACAGGAAGAGAGAGCGTGGAGATTCTGCCAGGGCAGGCATGTGCATGGCTCATGCTCCCAGGCTGTGGGACTGGACAGTCCTCTGCTATGCAGAGATGTATGGGAGGACTTACCCTGATTTCTCTATTTGTTTTCTTATTTTGGTGTTTTTTTTGGGGTGAAGAATTGTGTGTAGGGATGACTTAGGGAATAAAACTGACTCTAAAATGAGTCTCCTGCAGAGCGCACTGAGTACATCCAGCCTTTCTGCACAGGGCATTGTTGATTTACTGCTTTCAAAGAGTGATGTTTTACTGCTTCTGAACCCCCTATTGTTGGTCATAAAAAGTTTTGGACCTTATGTCAAAGATCCACCTACCAAGCTGCCAGTGCTCTCAGAGCAACGGGCTGTAACAATGGAAGAGGAGGACCTTGAAAAAGGTCTTGAAAGGTTTTTATGAAATGCATTATGGTGGATCGTTTGAAGCTGTTAGAACTGATCTTTAATGGTTGCACCCTTCAAAAGCTTCTGAAATCCATTCATGTTTACAAAATGAGCTATGGTTTTCAGAAGTCTTCTTTCTTCTTCTTCTTCATTTTAGTTACTGCATTAATGACCATGGTTCCTGTGGGGAGATGAGCATTGCTGAGGTCAATAATAGGTCTTCAGTGTGAACCTTCAGGATAATCATCTATGCTGAAGTTCACCTTGATGCAGAGAGGCTCTCAAAGCCATTGCTTGCCACTTGTGACTTCATTAGTGCAAATACCCTGATTTTTTGGGGGGTAATGCAGAGAAAAGGCTTGGATTGAGCTAGAGAGGGATCCTCTGCTAGGTTAGAGTCAGCTGGGAGACCGATGCTTGTGGATATACAAGAAGATAGTGTTACTAAGAGAAATGATGAATATCTCTGCAAATGGGATGTCTTGGAGGCTTATCGCAACTTTGGGCTGGGTTTGCCAGGAGAATAAAGGAAGAGATCCAAAACTTTGTGGAAAAAGGAATCATCCCTTCCTACAAAAAGTTTTAAGTATTTTTTCAACGTTAACCAGAGGTTGCTCATGTAGCTTGCTGGTACAGATAGGTCAGGTGAAATGGGTTCCCTGAACTGTAGGAAATCACTGGAAGTAAAATAAATACTATCTCAAAAATTCATTACAACTTTCATATATTTGAAAAGGACTCTCAATAATCTTAGGCTTTGGCTTCAGCTGTTGGACAGACTCAGTTGAGCACAGTTTTAAGTAAGTACTTTGCATGTTTGTCTTGGAAATCTTATGATTTGCAAATCGTTGTTTGCAAATAAGTAGTTGGAATCTGTTTTGTGATATCAGGGATTCATGAAATTTGCAGTACCTTTGAACAGCACAGACAGCTGGTAGGTGGGGTGTGGAACCTATATTGCAAGAGGAAAGCTGATCAGTTTTAATTAAAGGTAGACACAAATGATGAACTTCAGGTCACAATCTGGCAACCTCCCCAGGGCTTATGTGGCTTTGTCATTAAAATTAATTTTCAGTAGGGCAAAACTGATTCTGTGAAGAAAACTGGTATTCTTATGTGGGGTTCCTCAAGCAGAGTTCCCATTACCTTCACTGTCAGAAGAGTCTGGGCTGTAGTTCATGCTTTAAATAACAGTAAATATTATTTGCTTTAAATTATTGTCCTACATTTAATGTTAGGAATAACTGACTGGAGAAGGTAACTAAAGAGCAAGTATTTGTCATTCCCCATGCTACAAGATATAGAAGGCACTTGATGAGGACTGAGACAACAGATTTGAAATAAATAAACACAGTTTGTTTTAAATGAGATATGAAATTATATTGTGTAACTCATTGTGTGTTGTAAAGAACAAATCTGTAGAGGGGTTAAAAATTTATTGGTTAAGTTAATGGAGGACAGGTCTGTCAAAATGTGTTCAATGTGGTACTCGGAATCCAGCTCCCATTTCAGGGAGTTGCTGGGTGAGTTTCTGAAACGGAGAGCACAGCATCAGTCTTTGTCCCACCTGCTCCTAGTCCCTGGCACAGCAAGGTCCTGAGCAAGGGGGACCTGTGAGAAGACAGCACCTTGTCCTGTGGGGTGGCTGAGTACTGCAAAGCCCAGTTCACCAGTGCAAAAAGTTCCTATACATCTTCAGACCATGTCACCGCCAGCTCTAAGAGCTGGCCATGAGCAGGCAGCTGGGTGCCCACGGGGGGTTTGTTCGCAGGGCTGGCAGTGTGAACACAGCTCCTCCCTTCAAGGGTATGACTGGGAGGAAGTGTTTCATTTTGAATTGGCGTTGTGAAATGATACGTTCAGCTCCAGCAGAGACAGTAGGCATTTTTTAATTTCCACATGTCCTTACTAATGCTTCTCAAAGGTTTTCATTTACAGAAAGTGTTGATGCTCTGAGAAGAATGATTTTTGGACTGTGCATCGCTTGAAATGTATATTCTGGAATGATTAGCTTATTGAAGTGTAGGAATGTACCTTTCTATACAAGCCCAGATAATCTGATCATTTATTGGTGAGGAACAATTTGACGGGCTGTCACAAGCATTTCAGCATTTCTGGATGTCTTCTATTTTGGTTGCTTCTGTCAAGAGGATTTTTTTTAAACACGAGAAAAATTCAGTTCAATGGGACAGATTTCCTTCCAAAAGATAACTTGAATGTTTAGTTCACTGTAGTGGTTTTCCTCCAGCTGCCTCTGCTTTCTTGTGCCTACACACTTGAGAAAAGGTTTTAAAAATAATTGTGAGTGCGTCTGTATGAGCCTTTCCTGGGAAGAGCTTCTGCGTATTTGAATTCGGCAGCTCCTCGTGTCTGTGCTGCAGACTCTGCGCTATGTTGTGCCCTGCGGGCCATGGACTGGAGGGTTATTGTTCGATCCTCACCTTTGGACCATGTCTTAGAGAGACAAAGAAGAGGGCTGATAATTAGAGATGGACTGCAAGGACTTTGGCGCCACGTATGGGATTGTTGCATCAGTAGTGCAAACCATCTCCTCGGCTGTTTTGGAGATTTAAGGCTAAATCCTGATCTGGTGTCCAACAGGAAGACCATAGGCCACCTATGGCACTAATAATAGATTTAGGCTGATAACTCACAGGTGAGGAATCTGCTACCTTTGGTAGCTACTACCTATTGTGGTGCCTCATATGAAAAGTACCTTTCTTGGGAGTATCCGTGGACATGGAGTAGTAAGGCTAACGGGAAGAGGATCTACAGCTGTGACCTTAGGGGCTTAACACTGAGGTGATTTCATCAGTGCTTCCCGATTTGTAAAACAGAAATCAAAGGCAAAAAAGATACAGAAGTTACTTGGCTTTCCTGGGCCGTCCATGAGGACGGGCGGAGGTGCTGGACCGTGCTGGGGGTGCACCCAAGGGTCTGCCTGGCTCCTGGCTGGTCCCTGCACGCCTGCCCCAGGCTGCCCACAGGGGCTCTGCCTGACCCATTCCGGCTGAGCTGAGATGCCTGAGCTTGGAGTATTTAACTTGTCCTGGTGGGAGGCAGCGGGAGCACCCCTTGCCTTGCTATATCCAGCAGCAATCAAAGCTGGGAAATGCACCAGGGACTTTGTAAGCTGCTCCGAGTCATGGGCTTTCACAGGAGCTCTCTGCAGGCACATCACTGCAGGAATTTGGCTGCCCCATTGCTTCCCTGCATGGGGAACTAACTGGCCTTTTGGGAGGAGGTTTAAAAGGAGCAGGGAGGGCGCAGTGCTCATTGGCATAGCTGTAATGCTGGGGGCACGTGCAGGTTTTGTACCGTGACCAAGCAGTGTGTTTCCTCCATTCAGCACTAGAGTGTTTTCCTCCTTGTGCTGTTGGCACTGTTTGACTTGGAGCTTGTGTGCCGATGGCCCGCTGTGCAGAGCGCTGTGGGAATTACACAGGCATGGACAATTAGTCTTTTAAAAGGTTTACTGCCTGGCAATGTGCCAGTGAAGCCAGCGTAGCTTCACGACATGATACCAGTTTTTAATGATGATAGCTTTGCTAAATTCAGGCCTTGGTAAACCTTAGAGTTGAATTTTCAAAGTTTAAGATCCAACATAACCCGATTACTTCAGTGTTTGATTAAACCCAACTGCCACTTTGGGAAAGGGTTTAAATAAATTAGTATTAATATACTTTTCTACAGGAAATAAAGTTATGTCTGTATAGTTCAAATATCAGTATTCTTATGGAGATCTTGTAGCACTGGCAGTCTGCACAGAGAATGTGTTAACTTAAGGGTGTAAATATTTTATTGATCTTTAAAGGCTGAGATTGCGATCTTGGTGATGGTTGAAAACACTCTTAGAACACTGGAACAAATATTTGTAAATACACTGTAGGAAGGCCATTATAATTTATTCTCTTAACTCTGCCTCAGCTCTGAGGCTGAATGCTCACGGACATGTGCTCTGCTGGCGTTAGCTGCCTGCTGTCGCTGTCAGGAGACACCATCTTTTGTATTCAGTTTGCTATGTGGAAGAAGTCTTTGCTTGGTGTGGGCACTTGCATGCAAAGATGCCCCCTTTCCTGCACGACCTCATCCAGAGCCCTTGTACTGCAGAGGGAACCTGCTCTCTTGCTGGGACAGCTTTGAAGTGCATCTTTGTAAAAGAGAGCTGAGCACCAGGTCTTTAATATGCACTTGAGCATGCTTTTGCTCTTAGAGTTTCAAGGAGTGAGAATTAGGGGCTTCTGAGTCACTCTTAACCCCCTGTGGAGTACTTGAAATGTGCTATGCCAGCTGGAGATGGCCCGGGGGCCTGTGCAGTTTGACCTTTGCTGCCTGTGGGATATAAAAGGGTACAACCACCTGAACTCTGTGTAATGATTTCCGAGCTGTCAGTAATTCACACCATGACTTGCTTTCAGTTGCTCATCTCCCAGCTTGTTTCAACAAGTCCTACTAAAGATGTGATCTTCTTGTCAAGCAAATTATAGGCCTTCTAGAAACAGTGTGAAAGGCCAGTCTGCCCATTCTTACGGATGAGCTCATGTTTCCAGGCTCATAAGAATTGGGGAATTGGATCCTTAGTTCCACATCTTAGTTCTTCAGTCTCAGTAAACCTGAAGAAGTGGGTTTCACTCACTACCCTCAACTTGGCTCAGGAATGCAGCATCTGCTAAAATAGAGAACGTAAAGACATTACCCCAAAATGCAAAAATTATCACTGTTTTCAGATCTCTCTATCTCGGAGCCCTTATCTTTAGTGTCACAGCACGTGTATGTATTTCCAGGAGGTTTATTTTGTGCTCCGAGGAGCAGCTTCCTACCCTCCAGAGGTTCTGGGAATGTTGTGCTTGTTTGGGGTTGCAAAAGTCTGTTCTGAAATTGAGCCTCTGCCTGGTTTTGAAGTGCTTGACCTGGTGTAATGCAGCATATCCTGGTGCTCTGTCCTCTTTTAATTGTGTGCAAGGTTTCCCACTGAACTGAGGAAAACTAGCCATCTTCTGAAGCTGCACATGCTTCTGTGTAGATGTCCATTGGAGGGCCATCTTCGTCCCAGGATGTCACTGGAACATTCTTTGAAAGGAGACCAAATGGTTGAGAATAGCAGGAGAGATCCCTGGTGAGGGCACTAATGAGAGTCGACAAATGAAAATTACAAGGAAGTGAAACTGCACAAATAAAAAAGATTTTTCTCTCATTACCTTTTTTCAGAGGATGAAAAAAGCATTTCTGAGAGTGGGAGTTTGCGTGACTAATGTGTTGTTACATTCGGTTAAATCAACTCGAGTGAAAACTTCTTGTTGCTTTTCAGAACATTCAATATTTTAACATTAATTTATGGTGAAAGAACATACCCAGACAGTCTCAGCTCTTTTCTTATGTAGGCTTTTATGCTTAATGCCTGGTTCTAAGGCATTTTTTCCCTGCTGGTTAATACTATTTCCTTTACTTCCTTGGGCCATCAGGGGTAATCATGGCGGGTGAGTTTTCTTACTGGCCTCAAATGCTCTGGGTAAGCAGGCATATGGATGAGAGGCTTTTTACCCTAAAAACCTATTCACTCCTGCTATTAACTTTGCAGGTGGGAGCAGAAAGACCCAGAAGACTAGAGCATGGGACTGCTTGGTTACCAGATATTGAATTGATCTTTGAAAGGATCTCCTGAAGAAGCATATAGCTTGGCTTTTTGTGGTTAATTTAGGAAAGTTCGGCATCTGAAGTGCCTATGAGACTTTCCTTATCTAGTTGCAGAGGACCTGGAGACAAACCTGGTTTGGAGACTCGTGAGATCACCTGTATGTGCTGCTTTCCTGTCACATTTCTTTCTCTGCATCATTTCTTCTTTCCCCCATCCTCACGTGTACCTATCCTGACGGTCTCTAAGGTACATTTAAATCTCATCCTGCTAGAGGAGCATGGTTATGCATTCAGTTTCCTAGCAGTGTAATACCTAGCATAGCTGAGCAGTACCTGCATAGCACTTCTGTGTGCTCTTATAATAAAAACAGTAGTTCTGTTTTGCTGGCTGCCGTCCCCTGCCTGATCAGTCAGTCGTCTGGTGCTCCTGTTCTACCATGGCTCACAATTGGTTAAATTCATGGAAGACTTTTCAAATGTTATACCCAGCCCTGTAAGGCCAAGGCAGGGAGACAAATGTGAAGTCTCTGTCCACTGGGGAAAGTACAAGGTAGAATTAAACCAATTCAGATAAAGGCATTGAAGTGTAGAAGTAGGTTTCAGTGTGAGACCAATCTTGGTGAGTGGTGGCCTGTGAGATTTTACAATGGAAACTACACACGTATGTAAAGACAGACGACTGTGTGGACAGTACATTTGGCTAATTACTGCAAGCATTTAAAAATGCATTCTGTCTCTGCTGTCTGCATTTGGGGGTCTGATAAGCAAGAGGAAAGATCTTTCTCTGCTGTCAGGTAACGATTTATATATATCGTAAGTAAATGCAATAGATGTATGATTTTGTTCCCTGAAAAGCGATGTAAACATGGCTGTGCTTCTCAGCTTTCCTAATAAATGTGTTATCAAGGTATTGTACGTTTTCATCTATGGCAGAAATCAGTAGTATCTTTTGAAAAGGAGCTTGTCAGTGTTTACACTAATGAGTAGATCTCTTCTCTGCAGCACTGAGGCAAACATCAGCTTTAACAGCTGAACTTGAGTCTTCAAATCTGACTTTAATGTTACATGTACAAATACAAGAGTTCTTTGTGTTGCTCAATTTTATTGTGGGCTAAAGCAGATCAACACAGGATTTGAGCCAAAGCTCATTACGGTCAATGTAAGTTTTGTCCAATTGATTTTTAAACAGTGATTGTGTTCATGCGGCATGGGCTGTATTCAGGGGAAAAAACAATCAAATAACATTCTGTAATTTGCTGAAGTGGAGGTTCTATTACTTCAGTAGCATTGGTCCTATTGCTAATTAGTATTTGCTGTCTTCCCAGGTTATGAACAAGTGATGAGAAGAAACAGTATTAGGTGGGTTTTTTTCTGTTTCTTTGCTATGGCATAAACCAAAGAAGGGAGTAGGAAGGATATTGCTATTATGATCAAGCTTTTTACCTACATAAGATATCACTGCCAACTAATTGTTTTGTTAGTGTTAGAATATGAAACATTGCATACTTGTGCTTATTAATTTGGTGCTCTGTATGCTCCCAGGAATAATAATGATACATCAATACCTTAACAAGTGATCCTATTCTGATGAAGCCACATTGAAATACCAAATTCTTGCTTCAGTATATTCACTAAATTAAGCGTAATGTGACATCTTCAGTGATGTGATCTGCTTGAAGGATTCTTTGCCATGGTTAATTTGCAAAGTTCAAATTAAAAATTCTTTCAAACATATTGGTTAGATTTAATGGAAGATTGTGTTTCAGATCACAAACTTTGTGAAATAATTTAAAGGTGAAAGAAGTGCTAATGCTTTGCTTTTCTCCAAATGGACCAAAAGGTAATGGGAAGTAGCAATCAGACAGGATATTCTTCAGAGACCTGTGCTTGTCCTGCGCTCTAGCTTTTCACTGGAAGTAAAATAAAAAAGTCTTCTGATTAAGTTTGTAGAAGGATAAGATGTTGGCAAAGTGGTAAATAATGATTGATGTTAGGTCAGTCAAGAGGTCAGTCAACATGGCAAACTGGATTAATCTCTTTTAAACTAGCTTAGAGATCCTGTGATGTGTCTAGGAATGAGAATGTAGCTTGTGCTCAACTGGATAGAGAGCTGTGTTTGGAAAGCAGTGGCTCTGAACAGGGTGGAGAGCTCAGGGTGGAGAATGTGTTAAATATCATCTCAAGATGGAGAGCTGTGGTTAAGAGGAATAGCATGAACACACAAGCACTGAAATACCAAGCAGGGAGAAACAGCGTGTTTGTTGTATTCAGTACCTCCCATTCTGGTGGTTTGAAAGAACTGGGAAGAATGAGGAAAAAAATTTTAAACTAATAAAGCTACTTTATAAAAGGTTATTAAATGATCCTGATGTATTTATCTGGAACAAGAGAAAAAAAAACCCCAAACTAGATGTGTCTTGGTCAGGGTCTGTCTACCTGCTCTTTTGTTACATTACACTTTCCCACCCATCCCATCCCATAAGAATCATATTGAATTAGCGTTAGTTGTCACCAGTGGAGTATGAAAGACTGATCATATTAGAGACTGTCACACCATATTAGCCAAAATAAATACGAAAGAGTATGATAAAAAAGTGTCACTGTTTCAAATGCTCTATCTTATTAGCCTTATTAGCTTTCTCCTCGTAAAGCCAGTGTTTTCCCCCTCAGTTCTGCTTGTTGATGTGAGATGAAGTGCCATGCTCCATTTACACAGGAGACTAATGCTCTGCAGAAAGGACATCACCAGAGGAGCTCAAGTGACAGTAAGCTTTGGAGCCTGGTCAGGGTTTGGACTGCTCTTCGCCTTACCTTTATAAGGTGCAAGATAGAAATGTAGCTCTCATTTGTAGCTTCTGATGTGTTGGTTTACAGCCTGACTTGGAGGGTAGCATCATTTGTTTTCATACTGTAGTTTGTAGAGGTTCAGCACATGTCACATGGGAACAAAAGCAGAGCAGGGGGACAGCTGGGAATAATGAAACCCTTTATCTGTCCTGGGGTAACACAAGAGAGAGCCTGATTACACTCAGAAATCTTCTTGTGGTTATGTAGCATCTCATGGCCTTTCACGCTGCTTCTTTAAATGCTTGCTGGTGTGACCTGCTTGCAGAAGGGAAAGCACGACTTCAAATGAAGATGCCACCGCCTGCCTGGCTGAGGATGCCATCCTCTGCCTCCAGCTACCTGGCTCTTGGCAATGTCAGCCACTGCCCCTGTGTATTTTAGACATAGAAATCTGTTGGCTCTTTGGGTGTAATTGATTTGGGTTTTTCCTGTAAACTTGAGTTACGCTTTTTTTTGGTGCTGTATTAGCTGCACATCGAAATACCCTGTTGTGTACCTGATGCGCAGTTACTATTTTAAAGCTATCAATGTTAATGCAGTGACCTGAAATCTTGTTAATTTTTAGCTCAAAAGCTCTTATCTCTGAGGTGCTTTGCATTAATGAAGCATTTCAAAGCTGAACAAAAAGCTACAAAGGAAAGTTTGAACTTAATTGTGGGAGGGAGGGGAAAGCCCTTAAAACCCAAGGCAGGAAGGCTTCTAGGCAAAAATTGGTTTTAGGTAACGGGGAGAAGAATTTGCAAGCTGCTTAATCTGCTGCAGGGAAGCTCCTGTGAGCTGATTGCAGAGAGTGGGGACTGGAATGTTCATTTTCACCCATTGGGAAGCCAGTGTTCCTGTTCCACCTCTGCCTCTGCTGCTACAGAAGAACTGTTCCCACTTTTTTGCTTTGTTTTGTTTTGATTTACTTTTTCCTGGGGAAATGGTATTTTTGCAAAGCAGTGACTTCTTTGGGAATACCCCGGTCAGGAAAGCTCCTCACCAGCTTCTGCTTAATCCCCAGTGTGTTTGGGCTACATTACCCCCTGTGAGCCTGAGGGAGGGGCCGTGGGAAGGAGGCGCCTCTTCGCCCTCATATGTGCAGCACTGCCATGAGGGGATGCACTGTCTGAGGTGGGCATCTGGAATCAGACATGAAAAGCTACTGTTTCCAGCAGCTTTGTAAATAGTTTCTTACTGCAGCTCTCCGTGTAGTTCATCCAAGGTCAGTTCGTATGTCAGAGACCAAGAGCTCTTTCTGGGCTGCGATGCATTTGTCTGTATTTCAATTCAGCTGGTTTCCAAGAGCTGTAAAGAGGATTTGCCATGTGCCTCGCCACAGCTTGGAAGTGAGTGGCTCTGAACTCTGCTTAAAAGGGATCAGAAACAAAAAGAGGCATCAGTGCATCTTGTAAGAGGAGAGCAACTGATGTACAAAAAGCATAATTCCTATAGGTATCACAAGAGCTCTGTTGCCTGCTTCTTAGCTTTGACTGGTCAAAATCAGTGAAGGGAATTAGATTTCTGTGCCCTGTTTCTGATTAAAGGTGGTGATACTGTAGGAGTCTGGTTATACTTTAGCAACAGCACTCAATTAAGATTAATACAGGTGTTTCACAACCTAATTCAGCATTTTTGTGGCTGGGACCTGAGGCTTTTGAATAGGCTTAGACTGTAGTTTGTATTGAGTGTCTGTTTAAAGTTACCTGCTTGTAACACTTTGGTGACTGATGAAATCAGTACCTGGGTTAACTCAATGGACTGATGTATCAGACTTCTGTGCAAGCACCTACCTGCTGGACTGGCTGCCTCCCCTGGTTAAACCATTATGGCCTGAAGCCAGATCCTGTGTTTGCAGAGCCTGACCGGTGTAAGGTGATGTTAAGCCTGTATGGCTTTAGAGATCCGTACCTGCCATGTGCAGGCCTTGTTGGATCTTCCAAAAGTAAAGTGACATGAAAGTTGTCAGGTGTAACTGCTGAGCCTTGTGTGTGGATTGTCACAGGGACTGCATGTTGCCATGTAATGCATTAAATGCATGTGTCTGTGACAAGCACACCAAAACAGAGTCCCATCAGCTCGCAAACATGCACTGTATCACTGTTAGGATGTGCATGTCTGTGCTGATGATCAGAAAAGAGAGCAAAGCGTTGCAGCTGATCTTCAGCACTTGCAGCATGTGCAAGATGATTATGCAAAGCCATTAATATTTTATTATTAAATACTACTTTAGGGAGAAGAAGCCCTTAATACTCTGGCTAAAGACAAGTCACAGCGGATTAGCATTGTTATACATTAGTAAGAAAAATAGCTGGGTGTGATTACTGTCAGTTAAAGTTTTCTGAATGAGAGATGTAACTCTTTGAATTAGACTGCTTGAATAGCAGCTAAGGATTCCTGAGGAATAATTCTATTAAGACCTTAAGACCTTCACTACTTTCCTAAAAGGAAAATCTATCGCCAGTGTGGGAATTATGTCCCATCCGTATAACAGCATGAAAAGAAAGGAACTCCACAGACCATAAAGGAACATCTAAAATTGATTTTCATTTAAGTAGATTACTTACGTTTTCCTCCAGAACATGGAAAGCGCACTCCAATCTTCATCGTTTTTCACAAGTAAACCTACTGGTTTGATCCAGTTATCCATTATTAAATGCACTGAGCCACTCCCTCCAAGTACATGCTTCCATGAAATATCCCTTGCATTCGAGGGCATTGTGTCTGAAATAACTAAAAAGGAAAAGGAGAGAGGACTTCTTAGGTATTCCCGTCTTGATGGTTGATTCATAGGTTGTTTTGGGGTACCTACTTTAATTCTTCTGTCCTAGAGGATCCATCTGTGGAGGAAGGGGTTTGTGGTACTGCACTATTCCAGGCTTGTAGCGGGTAAGCAGTTAAGCTGTTGTAGGTTCTCTGTGGAGCTTAGCTCAGCACTGCTGCTTCTCAGGCATGGGCTCCAGTGTTTGCCTTGGTTCATCACAGGGGTTTTGAGTGGTGTCAGTGCACGGTGACTTCCCTGTGGTCGGAGTGGTTTGGGCCCAGTGCTTGTCTGTAGTTTTCAGTTATTGGTGACTTCAGCACTTACTGTTGCTGAAGGCTTTGGGGTTGCAGAGCTTGTGTTCTCCACCTGTGTTTCATGTGAGATATGCTGACTTTGTGGGGACCTTGATTTGGTTTCCTGCCCCTGCCACTGTGCAGAATGCCTCAGCTGCGCGGTATGAGCTTGCATATTTTCAGTTTGGTTTATCTGATGCTTTTTAGCCTGCTTGCTGAAGGAGATGAGGATAACCTGATCACATTGTGTGTGCGTGCGCACACACGCTTGCTGCTCTGTCTTCCCCTGTTCCAAATAACTTCCGAACCATTGCCCCGGTTTGACAAGGGAGGTGTAGCAGCAATTGCAGTTTTATGAAAATGAGTATACCCGATACAGTTAAGTGGTCAGTATGGGGAGGCTGAAGGAGAAACTTGTTTGTTGGGCTTCTGGGAATTGGAAGGACAGAGGCATTATGGATGCACCAGCTGTACAGAAGCTTTGATTCAGGCTTGCTCTTTTGGAACACAAAGGAGTCCAGCCACAAGAAATGAATCCAGGAGAAAGCAGAATTTGGTGGGTGTGCTGGTCCCAGAGGAGTTTGTTTCTTTGACAAATGTGGGGTTTTGTTTTTTTTTTTTTGACAAACCTATATTTTAATTGTCTTTACTGCAAGCACCACTGTGTCTGAGATGGAGCCGTAAACAACTGTCAGGTTCCTCACTACAGTGGTGCGTGTTCTGTACGCCTGAACTAGGAATGTTGCCTCAATAAGCCAGTCTGAATAAGCAGCTCAGAGATGCGACATCCATCCTGTAGCAGGCAGCTATGGAAAATCGGACAGTAAGGTTGTCAGGGGGACTTCTGAGGCAAGTTGTTGCCCAAACCTCCAGACAAGATCGTGTCTGCCTGTACTGGCTCATTGGTGCAGCGAGGCTGCTGCCTCTTGCACGGATCCGCAGTGTGGTGGAGCTCAACAGCCTCCTCGTGTCTGTAACTGCTCAAATCTGCCGGCTTCTCCTGGACTTCACAGCGCATTCTGGAGGGATATGTGCGGGCCAGTTCGGTGCAGGACTGATGAGCGTGGGCCATGCTCTGCGGCGGTTGCGGTTCAGTGCAGGACTGATGAGCGTGGGCCATGCTCTGCGGCGCTGGCGGTGGTCGCGGTTCGGAGCAGGACTGATGAGCGTGGGCCATGCTCTGCGGCGCTGGCGGCGGTTGCGGTTCGTGGTCGGTAGCAGCTTTCCTAAATGCTGCGGTAAAAAGGAAAATGAAATTAAAAATCTTTTTGTCAATTGGCACCCTGCTACGTCTGTCAGACCGCAAGGTCAGAGGTTAAAGTTCAAGGTTCAAAACCTGAAAGGAGATAGGCCAAAGGTCACGAGTCATACATCAAAGATCAAAGGTGTTAGGTCAAATGTCCCACTTCATAGGTAAAGGACATAAGTCAAGGGTCATAGGTCAACCATCAGCTGTTGCAGGACACAGGCCGTAGGTCAGAAATCATAATCCAAAGGTCATAGGCCAAACTGTACAGGTCAGAGGCCATATGTCATCAGTCGTGGGTCAAAGGGTGTATGTCAAAGGTCAGGATTCACACGACTAAGATCAGAGGTCAAAGGCACCGGGCCACAGGTCAAGGCTCATATGTGGAACGTTGTAGGTCAGAGGTCATACGTAAGGTCAGAGATCAATGGTCATAGGTTGTGGGTCAAAGGTCACATTTAGTGGATTCAAAGTCATGCGTTGAACAACATAGGTTGGGGGCATAGGTCAGATAGCAGAGATCATAGGTCAAAGATCAAAGGACCTAGGTCAGAGGTCACACCTCAGACACTAGAGAACAGAAGCCGTGTGTCAGGGGTCATATTCCAAAGGTCAGAGGTCAAAGAGCAAAAAGCAACAGTTGAAAGGTCATAGGTCAGAGATAACAGGCCAATGGTTAGAGGGTAAAGGCCAGAGATCATATGTAAAAGGTCCTTGCTCATAGGTCAAAGGACACAGGCCGAATATAAGATGACAAAGTTCATAAATCATAGTTCAAAGGTCGAAGGTCAGAGCTGAGAGGTCTTAGGCCAAGAGTTATACGTCTAAGTTGGAACCTCATAGGTCAGAGTTCTTATGTGATGGGTTAGGGTTACGGTTAAGGTTGGGCTTTAGGGTGCTTTCACCCCTGGCATTTGTTGTGGCTGTGCCAAGTGCTGGCGATGAGGCCATAGCAGTGTCCTTGTGCGCAAGCAGCCACGCCGCTGTGCAGAAGAGTTGTCCTTGATCTGTGTGGCACAGCCGCTATGGGCCCGTCTCAAGGACAGGCAGTTTCTCTGTGACCATGCACTGGAAACATGTTTGTTACGCAGCCAGAAACCACAAAGGAGACTAACGCCCCTGCAGCGAGGATGCTTCCCTGGTACCCTGAATGTGCTAGAGGAAATCAGCAACTTGAGTGGTGCATGTTTGTGCTGTTTTAGAGATAGGATGTAAATGGTTTTTGCTTGGCTGTTGTACTGGTGGGATGTTCCAGTGTTGATGGCAGTTAGACTTCCTAATATGATGAAGTATAATGAATTCCCTGTTCAGGAATAGCTGTAAATGTTTATTTGATGTGAAAGAGCTAATTGTACAAATAGTAACCTCTGGCCTGACGTGCCTCTGCTGTTTATTCTGCGTCAGTAATTAATTCTGTAATTAGGAAATGTCCTGCTAGATGGTTTCTCTGAGAGCTCAGCCTGTTGGCCAATGCAGGAAGCCTTCGAGAAGCTGAAGCGGCTCGCAAGCAACCTTGACAATTTGATTGCTTCTATCTGCAAGGGGTGGTTTGCTTCACTGGGAGGTCATTACTGAAAAATTTAGCTTCTGTGAGTGGGACTGGAGATGAGTCTCTTGATGCTGAGATTTAGTGGGAGAGAGGAATGTATGGATTTGCCCTAGCCCTGCCCCTCTGCAAAAACAGAGACCTGTCCTACCTGTGTGTTTGCATCTGTTTAGATCTGCCAGCATCTGCCATTCTGTGAGGAGTTTGCATGAAATGAGTGTACTTCGTAAGGTATCAGAGTGAGCACAAGAAAATCAATAAGCAATTGCTGTGATAATTAATTAGTGTGCCAGGATGAATTACTGTTTCTTCCCCTTTTGATTTGGGTCACAGTCGCATCCGATCTGGGAAGTTGTCAGTTTTTGCCTTGTAGATTGGTCTTTGTTGTTGGTACGTTTTTCGTTTTTGATTTGATGTGACCAGAATGAAGGACTGACAGGTAGAAAGTCACACTGTGCAAACTTGCTTGTCATGGGAAGGAGATGATACTGAGCTCAGCATCCAGCAGAATCTGTTGATGAGGGGGTGTACTGTGTACTGGTCTGGTGCAGAGGAAGGGTTACTGTTTGTGAATGTGACACAGCACAAGACGTCGACCAAGGTCTGCAGCACTGGTGTCCTTTGTGCTTGTCTTCATTTTTGTCCTGGCAATGCTAGGTCGTTACTACTGGAATACCACTCTAGCTTACATCTCTTTAGTTTTGCTGGGACTCAGACATATTCCTCAGAAACAGAATCTCTTCAGCCCATAAGCTCGTGCATATTCACCAGCTGCCATCCCAATACACCCATGTAGTTTGGGTCTGCTTTCAACTAGGGGAGTTATTCCCCAGGGTCACCTCCAGGCTTACTTCCCTCTCTGGAAGGAGAGCTGGAATTGTGAGCTTTCCAGAGACTCCTGTGAAGGCAAAGTGACTACTAGGTTATTATCAAGCTTCTAGTGTAGATTCCTACCCTTGTTATTCTGTCTCCTTTGTGTAGTCACACAAAAGACTGATTATACATAATAGATTAATGAACTAATTTTCAAAATATGGCAGTTAGCGAGCTAGGTACCTACTTAACTCTCTCAGTGAACTTCAAGAACCCAGATTTCCCTGCTTTCCAACAAATTGGCTTCCATCAACAGAAAAGAGCCTCTCAATGCATCTTTGCTAGGCCTCCAGTGATAATATATGACTGCTTTTTGCTTCATGTTGAGTGCTTTTTGTCTGCTATCTGACAAGCTAAGTCTGTAGTAGGCATTGGAAGGGCATTGGTGTTGGTCACCTGGAGCTTTAGCAATTAACGTGTGCAGTTGAATGGTAGGGTTTGGGTGTTGTGGGTGTTGGTTTGTAGGGGTTTTTTGTGGGTTTGGTTTGCTTTTGCGTGTGTTTTGGGTTTTGGTTTGGTTTATATTTTTTTTTAAACAACCACTTGTTCTGGTATCTGGAAGGGATCATGGAAAATTCACGGACTCTGGAATTTTCATACAGAATTACAAAGGCAGTTTTGTTTTTCTCCATCCTAATGCCTAAATGTTCAAGGGTTTTTCAGTTCACTTTCTCTTAAAACTGCTTGTCTTCCCTTTTTCTTTTTGAAACCTTGGAGAATGTGGAATTTGTTTCCTATTTGTGTCACTATTAATATGTTTCCAATGCAGCTTTCAGGGCAACATCTTTATTGAAGGTTTCATAAAGGGCTCATCCTTATTAAAGGTCAAATACTGGGAGGCACTGAATACTCAAAGCTTATGCTGAGGGTGCTCACCAGTGAGGTGTAATCACTTGAGAACAGTTCTGTTCTGAAACAGTTTACTTGGAGTCTAAGAAGGTAATGATGTTTACATAGGAACTTCAAGCATTTTTATGAAAATGTAACCCTGAGAAATAGCTGTTGTTATTATTGCCCCTACTTTAAGATTCTGTGATAGTTCATACAATTGCCATCCTTAGGGTATTTTAACCACCTATGCTTTAGGTGGCCCAAGCAAGGTTTCAGAGGTGCAACTAGCATGTGGGAGGGAGGGACTTAAGGTTTTTATTTGTAATTCATGGCATTGAAAAGAACACCTCCTGCATACAAGAAATATTCTGAAAGACTTTGAAGCACATTCAGTGATTTTCTGATCTTTTTAAGATAAATTTGTACCACCAAGATTAAAATCCATGGTTTTATTTCCAATTGGTCCAAATGCAGCTCTTGAAAGACTCCCAGTGGAGGGTTTTCTCCATCAGAAGACCACAGTTGATGGCCTTCAGAATAATTCTAACATGGCTATAACTACACTGAGGGAGAAAAACCTCCTTTCCATTCATACTCTGTTTCAGAATCACAGTGCCATTACGAGGAAATGGAAGTCTGGCCCTCAGCACATTGTGGAGGCAGTGGCTTCTTACTCAACGTCTGTCTGTTACGTCTGTCACATTTTCAGGAACTGAAAGCAGAGAGTCACATGCTGCCTACTCAAACCCAGCTAAACTGCTGCTCTGTTTGTAAGGAGTCATTTGGTTTTAATTAGCAGAACCTTTTTGATAAGTGTCCTGATACACTTGAATGTTTTCTCTGGTTATGTGGAGCCAGGTTTTCTCTGGTTCCTGTGTGAAACTCCTTTTTATTTCTTTCCCAAGTGCAAGAGCAGAGGTTTATTTCTAAAGCAGTTGTTGCTGCAAGTTTCTTATCCAGCCTCAGCTAGAGAGGTTTTGGGTTTTAAGCAAATTGTATTTGGCAGAGGTTGGCTGGAAGGCATCAGCTCAAATGTGATGTAACTTTTATTTTAGAACAAAGCCAAGGAGCTGTTCAGTATTTCAGTGTTAAGAAGCAGGGGGTGAAAGACCTTAATAAGAATGAAGTACAAAACTGGTATGAGGTACTGCTCTGTGCCAGCTTAAGTGATATGAAAGAAATACAGGAAAGCTCCTAGTTTTTCCAATTAATGATTGATTAATTATCCTCCAGTTGTCAATAAGCCAGGATGAACAAAGGGATCTAAGCAGGAGCTGAAAGTTGGAAGTAGTCCAGAATGACAGAAGTGCACATCAGTAATGAGCCTCCCTGCCCTGAACTCTGACTGCTGTGGAGAAAAATTCTTTTAGCTTGAGGGCTGTGTTCCCAACACAGTAGTAAAAGTAATGGATGTTGAGTAGCTCTTTAACTTCAGATCATCTCCAACAATCAAATTATTCATATTAAATCATGGCAGTTAATTGTGAAAATGAACCTGGAGTACTTTGAACTCAGTTTAGCCATAGCTGGTTTTGGAATTAAATATGGATGCTCTGAGTTCGGCTCTGACTGCAGGCGTGAGTGTCCCCTGGTATGGTCCTCTTCAACCTTGGCTTTCCAACCTTTCCAGGCACAAGTATCCACCTGAGATTTTGCTCCTGACACTTCATCTCCCACCCTTTACTCATCGTCATCGTGCCACTTTGGCTCACTCTGCCAAAGTGAGGTCCTGGTTTTGTTTTGGGTGCGGGTTTCCAAAACTTAAGCAAAACCTGTAACTACAGAAAGCCACTGAATAGGGCTCTGATGGTGAAAAAGTATGTGAAGACTCTGGGAGAGCTGACTTCATGGTCAGCTCTGATGACTGGTAGGAGACGAGTAATATCTGAGGGGTGCAGACTGTCCTTCATCCTCACCAAGCAAATCTCAGACTGAATTTATGCCGTCCATCTAAAGACTGCAGTAGTTTTAGAAAGGTTGGATAAGCATTTGAGTGCAAAACATCAAATTGGAGACACAAGTAGCAGCACTAGATCTTTTGGTGGATAAAGCAAAAATATCATAGAGGAAGCAGCACTCATGTAAACATCACAGACTGCATGAAACCCTGAAATACGAGTGCTATCTCCAACAGTTGTCTTACTAATAAGAGCTATTACAAGTTTTGTTCCAGAATTGTTTTCCTTCTGATCCTTTCATAATAATTAGGCAATTAGTGTTAATCTAACATCTATGCTGAAAATCCACCCAAGTGAGTGAATTCCTCCAGTTGAAGATATGGATGATTTTATTTGGCTGCACTGCATCATATGGAAACTTTTTGCACTTGGTTGAAAAGAACCATAAATGACAATATACTTGGAAAGAAAACAGGGATAGGAAATGCTAGATTCCTAAAGAGCAGTGCAGCTACTATCATACAGTCATTTAGGTTCGAAAAGACTCTTAAAATCATCCAGTCCAACCATGAACCTAACACTGCCAAGTCCACCACTAAACTATGTCCCCAACAGCCACATATGTGTGTCTTTTAAATACCTTCAGGGATGGCGACTCAGCCACTTCCCTGGGCAACCTGTTCTAGTGCTTGAGCTGGGAGTTTTATTAACCTTTCAATGGATGGTGGATAAGGTGAGCTGATGTCATCTCTGTTCACATGCATATTCCTTAATCATAGAATCATAGAATAGTTAGGGTTGGAAAGGACCTTAAGACCATCCAGTTCCAATCCCCCTGCCATGGGCAGGGACACCTCCCACTAAACCATATCACCCAAGTCTATGTCCAACCCGGCCTTGAACACCAGCAGTGATGGAGCATTCACAACTTCCCTGGGCAACCCATCCCAGTGCCTCACCACCCTTATATTAAAGAATTTCTTCCTCATATCCAATCTAAACCTCCCCTTTTTAAGTTTGAACCCATTACCCCATGTCCTATCACTGCAGTCCCTAATGAAGAGTCCCTCCCCAGCATCCCTATAGGCCCC